>JASAND010019735.1:0-41194 GCA_030248195.1 Trissonchulus latispiculum | reverse complement strand
ATAATAGCTAACTGATATCTTTTAAACCTGATAACTTTTATCTATTTTTCTTGAATGACAACAGTGATCATCGAAAAATAGATAACAGCTAGGAAATTTTTTTTACAGTGTAGTTTTCTTGCATTTAGTAGAAAGAAAAAATGTTAAGCTCCATTTTGATATAAAAATGGCTTCTTAACTCCAGGAAATGAATGAGTAATAAGGGTTGAAAGTTGATGTCTCCAAAAGGAATCACCACCTAGGTGGTGATTCCTTTTGCAGACATCAACTTTGAACCTTTATTACTCATTCATTCCTTGGAGTTAAGAAGCCATTTTTATATCGAAACGGAGCTTAACATTTCTCTTTCTAATGAAAACATTGATCCTAACTTTAGTTCTTGGAACTTATTTTACTGCATTTTCCAAGTAATTTAATTTTCCAGATTTTTTGCAGACTAAAATAAATTTCTTCAAAAAGCACAAATGTAGAGCTCTACAAGATCTTTCGAATGAATATAGTCATAGCTTGTCTAACTATCAGAAAATGGCCAAAACTGCCCTGAACGAAGAGGTCGAATGTTTGAAGCGGGATTGCGCGAAGTGTGTTAGAACGTTAAAAGCACTTATTTTGCAAAGTTTCATCAAATTTCATCTCGATTTGAACCGTAAACCAATAATATGAGCCCAAACGGAATCACCACCTTAAGGTGGTGATTCCTTTTAGGCACATATTGCTATTTGGCAGCGTAAATCAAGATGAAATTTGATGAAACTTTCCGAAATAAGTTCTTTTAGCGTTCTAACATCCTCCGCGCAATCCCGATTCAAAAATTCGAGATTTCCGGTCAGAGTGGTTTTTCCCAATTTCTGAACGTTTGGCATTTGCTATACAGTTATGAGTATATTCATTCGAAAGATCTCATTGAGCGTCACAGTTTTGCTTTTTAAAGCAAGTTTCTAGCTTTTCTCTACCGTGAGATATCGCCGTTTTTCTTGTTTTGGCGTCGAAACCTTGTAATTTTTGCAGAAATCAAATAATCCAACATTTCTCGAACTTCGCAAGCCGTAAAATCAAACTAAGGGCGTCGATTTGAAGGTCTGACAAGGACAAATTATCCGACGCATGATCGTCTTCCAACTGCTATCCTGTAGGCTGCTATCATAAAAAATGTAGTTTTTGCAAAAACACGACCAATTTTTTTCCAAAGATTGTGGAGCATTCACCATGCAATCTAGAGGGCTGCTACTGAACAAATGTGTTCTGCACAAATATACCCAGGGACGATTTTTTAGTTGCACCGATTGCTGGTTTCTAGCTAAAGTAATCGCTTGACAAATTTGGAAAAAGCAGGCAAAATCCAGGTTACGCTCACATTTCAGCGTATTTCTCTATAACGAAGAGCGATTTCACAATAAATAAAAAATCGCCCCCAGCTATTTGATGGAGGTATCGAATGATATAACCGATGTCTGGCGAAAAAATTTACCTGAGTCTGCAAAAATTCTGGAATATTATACTTCTTCTAAAATGTGTTAAAAATATTTAAGAAAAGCAACATTAGTTTCATGGCATGCATTTAAAAGAGAAAATGTCAAGCTACATTTTGATATAAAAATGGTTTCTTAACTCCAAGTAATGAATGAGTAATAATGGTGCAAACTTTATGTGACCAAAGGGAGTCACCACCTTAAGTGAAACTTAGCTGATTGTGTCCCTATTAGAAATGAAAAACAATGGGATAAGGCCCTTAAAGATTTTTTGTTCTAGACCCTGCCCAAAAGCGAATTTCTGGGTTATTTAAAGAAGAATGGACAGGAGATGGTATTTGCACTTTGCAGTAAGACTTACCGAGTTTGGGGAAAGACGAATAAAGTCTCTCATAAAGGCGTAAGCAAAATCCTAAATAAATATGACCCAGAAGATTTCAAATAAGTTTTAAAAATGGGTAATAAAAAATCTGGGGAAATCCAGACAATATAACAGTTTAGTATCATCCAACTAAGGGCGCCTTAGGCTATCTCTACCCTAAACGAAAACTGTTAGCAGACGGCGTAAGTACGGCCCCATTGGATATATGATTGCTTGCTTTAAGCCCTCTTCAGGGCTAGCTGTATATATCGTACATAGTTGTTGTATATAAAAACTATAAAATTGTAAAACCCAAAAAATGAAAAAGAAAAAATCCAAAAATATTGCATGCGCCGGACTAGATGAAATTAGGGTAGGTACTGTATATAGGTACTGTACATAGATTAGGTTAGGTAGGTAGATTAGGTATTGTATATAGATAAGGTAGTTAGCTAGGTTAGATTAGGTAGGAGTCCGGTAATGGGCCGACGCCGGGTCCGAAGCCCCGGGGGAAGAACAGGGGACGGAAAGGTAATAGAAGTTGCAAAACCTAGATGACGTAATTGCGAAAGATCAGAAGGTAAATCGTGTGGAAAGGAACATGGAAAGATAAAGGGTCACCTGGAGATACATACAAAACCTCCGGGTAGGTCGGGAAAGGTCAAAAGGTCATTTACTCCCGGGAGTGTGGTAGTCGAAATGGCCCTACTAAACTACTGGCGCTAGGCTTTTCTTCCGTGCAGTATTGGGTCGTCAAAGCACCGCGATATTGCAAGCTTCCCCTTAAGGTGCTGGCATCACTTAGTGGAAATTCAACCCTATAGGTTTCACTTCTACTAATCCAAAAATTGTTCCTCGGCCCCTATGTCCTGCATATCATGGTAAAAAAGGAAATTTTGGCCAATTTTGCAGCTTTGAGAAATTGATGTTCAAAGATGGTTATATTTAGCTGGTATATCAAAAGTAAGCTAGTTTGCTCGTTTCATAAATTGAGGTGAATTACGCATTATAAGCTTCAAGATGATGTATAGATCACTTCTCAACTCCAAAAATTGAGAAAGGATCAGCGTTTCAAGAAACACAGCACAAAAAGGTATCACCACCTTAAGGGGGCGCTTCCATTACCGGGAACGGTACTCGTGAATTCATTTCTCAAGCAATCCATTTCAAACTTTCAGGAATGGCAGCTGCTGTTAAATACTAGCAAGAGTACATAAGAGCATGACAGCTGTCATACCCTCTGTACTATAAGCGTGACACTTTCTCTGCACGCTAACGGCTGACCCCCCGCAAACTGGACCCTTCACTCCAAAAAAATTAGGCCGCTATACTTGTGTTCTAAAGCTCGAAACAGACACAAAACTTGCGCACGTAGTGCTTGTGTTTTCGAGCTTTTGCACACAAGCTTAGAGCGAGAGAAGCGTACCCCCGTTTCGGCTGGGTACCCATTTGTAGGGGTCACTGGGATGCAATTTGCGGGGGGTCAGCCGTTACCGTGCAGAAAGAAGATGTGTCAAGCCGATAATACATAGAGTATACCATCTGTCATGCTCTTATGTATTATGTACTCTTGATACTAGCAACGTGAAGAGTTTGAAAAATCCAGTTCTTGGCTTGCCACTTACACAAAAGGGATAAGTTAACGTTTTCAAAACGGAATTATTCATTAACGGCTGAATGAAAACAGCTCAAATTTCGCACAGTTGTATAACTAAACCTAATGCAGGGGCACTTTTTCAGTTATTTTGATTTGTGTAATTTTGAGTATTTTATTGATGTTCAAAAACATTGGAAATCAGTAGCTACACAATATACGCTTCAAACAAAACATTAAAGACAGCCCCTGCGTACCCTTCCAATAAACGTGCATGCAAAACTTTAGCGATTTAGGTTGCAGCATTTATGAGAAGATCAAAATTGAAAATTTCGCAATAATCACTTCAGTTTTGGGTAAATACTATATTTTTAGTAAGTAGTGTATTTCATAAAATAATAAACAAATCCAGTGTAAAGGGTTTGCCTTGTCTCAATAAAAGATGAATTTAAATTAAAGAGAAGAGTTGCAGATCCTAGAGTGTGTGCATGTCAAATATCGCCTAACTCGCCTACCCCTAAACAACTACGAACGCGCCGGCAATCTATTTTAGTACCGTGAGTTTACTTTTTTCGAAATTTACGGAACGATACAAAATTTCAAAATGTACACAATAACCAAAACAAAAATACTTTTTACCAATAGAGGGATATCATAAAGCAGTAACAACAAAACATAAACAAACAAACCCAAAATGATAGGTATCAGCCCAACTTGGGGTCCCCAGACGGCTAACAAATTCTCCCCCAAAGGTGTACAGAGCGAGAACAATGGCGGACGCCCAACTTCCCAATAAAGGAGAAACTTGCAAGACTGACAAAAAGGAGCGCTCAATTTAGAATTGGAGAATTAGCTAAGGAACCGAGGTTCCTACACGAGAGTGTAATTTACATTTATCGTTCGTAAAGATAGCGCTACATTTTAAGTGAATTTCTATGAAAATGAAGGGAAATATCGGAAAATACTTCACAGATTACCCTCTCTTTGAAACGCGCGCCCTCGCCGCGGCCTCCAGGAAAAGTAGTAATAAAATGAGGGTCAGCCTACGTAACCTAGGTACTAGTAAAGATAAAACGTCGTTTTAGAAAGCAGAAAAATTAAAACTGTATCTCACTCGAGCCCCTGGCTTTGCCAAATTTTAGGGGTCTGTTTTCGAGCCACGGGTAAAACTACTTCTGCACGTGCCGCGACAACACACAACATGAATAGAGTACATTGACTCAACACAGAAGACAAAGAACCCTTCAGCCGCGACGGTCTGGTCTTCAGGTCTCAAAAGGGAGAGTAACCCGAAAAACTTTAGAAAAAGGTGGGGAAACTAATTTTTAGAAACATCACACTACGGTAGCACGAATTCAAAGCTATACATTGTAGAAACTAGACGACTATGCAGTAGAAAATATACTATACAGGACTATGCAAAGAAATAAAATTTTAAACCCAGCTGTTAATGAAATAAAGTATATAGAGATGCTCCGGGAGAGGCTACTCCAACGGAAAATTTATAGAAATTTATGAGAAATTGCGCGAAAAGAGCGAAATTACATACGCGTATCCATTTCCAGGGAAGCCTCCTCCGGAGTAAGCATATTATGCGCGAATCTTATTAAATGCCAAAAATAAAGCTGCATAAAAGTAAAGCACACATATAGAATTTTAGCTGCACCGACAAAATGGCAAAAATAAAAGGCATAGATGGCAGTACAAAATTATGCTACGTAAACCCGCGGTACAGTAGTAAAATCAAACAAAAACAGTTAGCAAAAGAGATAATATACGACATAGTATAAGACGGACTAGCTGAACTAGGGGGCACCCCTTTTTAAAGAATCTCGAAGGAAAGAAAAATTTTTTAAGTGTCAATAGAATTTAAAAGGTGATAATCAAGCGGAAAAAACCCCATAAAGTATAACCCGAATCAGTTTCCCCCCGCCGATCTATTAAAGTTGTCACACAAAAATAAAGCATGTAGATGGAATGAAAAACACAACACAAGTTAGAGAACAAGGGGAAAGGGGGAGGGGGAGCGGACGAGTAGAAGGAACCGGAATGCACAACAATCACAAGACAGACTGGTATAATAAAAAGTTCACAGTTTATAGGCAAGGAAGGCCGCCGAGAACCATGCCGTAGGGGGTAGACCCCACAGCCACCATGGGACCAACCTCCTGAAGGGGAGCGGGCGCCCCACGGCGCAAGCCGCTCCAGCCCAAAAACCAATCACCGGCCAAACAGACTATCCAGGCCCTCAATCACCAATTACCGGGCCAACCCGTACCTTCGGGCCCACCACCAACCACGGAATCCTCCGGGTCCTAGCATAATTATGGGGCATAACAATTTACATAGCGTATACAACATCACAAAAGGGGAACTCGCCGCCATTAAGGGACTGGGGGGGAGGGAAGGGGAAAATATGTTACAGTAAACAAACTGTTACAGTAAACAAACAACAAACAAAAAAGGATTAAATACGGCATGATATATGGGGAGTAACATACGGCGCAAGGCCTACAGTAGAAAATAACATAATAGAAGGCACGAATGCCACAAGTCACATGTATAAGGCACATAGGACTATACAGAACATCATAAGGGCCCGATTAATTTAAGGAAGAGAGGGCGCGAGCCTACGGCTACTGCAGCATGAAGAGTATCCAGACAACCAGCGACCGTAGACTGCGCCGAAATCAAAGAAAGCGAAAAGATAAACTACGGAGTCCAAGATGCCGGTCCGGGGTTGACCGCCCACCCTTGCCTGGCCATAAGCCAGACACAGGCGACGAGCAACCACGGACCCGCCGAGATACGGGACGGTAGAACAACCCCAGTACTATTGCATATTTAAAGTAAAAGTAAAGTTAAAAGTAAAATTTTGATAAAATAGAGTAAGTAGTCGAATACGAAATAAAAATAAAATATGTGTAAGAATTCACAAAATTTAATTCGCTTGGAAAAGAAGACTCAACTTTTAATTGAAATGTTGAAAACATGAAAATTCAAGTAAAGGAATACTTTTGTAAAAACCAGAAAATCATATTCAAGGAGAAATAAATCAAATTTGTATCTGAAAAATAACTGTTAGATGACATGTAAGAAACAGAGAACAAGTCCCCCCATATACAAGTTAATAAATAACAAAGATATCCCCCCCACACACACGGGCCACACAAATATCCCACCCCGCCGCATACACAGAGACAATTACAAAGGAGCAGGGTACTTAGCCTCCCGGAGGTTCTGCTCAGCTTCTCGGACAGCCAGCTCATGAGGAAGCTGTGGGAAAAGCTCCTGCCGGACGATCATACAAATTTTTCCCATCCAGTTCTGGCATTTTGGATTGGGGTCACTAAGAACTTCGCGGCGGCGGGCCGGTGGCATGGCCTGAAGCTCCAAAGCATCATATCCACAACCCCAGTAGAGGTCACCGGGCACCGCTTCGACTAAATAAGCCACGCCGGTGTCATGCAACCAACGCCGAAACTGGGGGCAGGAGGCAGCCTTGGCGCGGATAACGTCAAGCATTATAAGTGCTCGAACCAGAGAACCCGGACCCGTTTTTGCGTGCCACATTTGGCGCAAAACGGATTCTTTCGGAACCCATTTGGCCACAAATTTCTCGGCCCAATATTTGGCTTGGAAGGGACACTCCATGGAGGCCACCACCCGGGCCGGTTCTTTGATGCCGAACCAGTCCTCGAACTTACGCCAATGGTACAGCTGTTCCGAGGTACCAAACTCGTCCTCACCCCACTGAATGTAGACCGGGTCCTTTGAATTTGAAAGAGGATCGGATTCAACGATCCACATATTAGAGGCAATAGCAGTAGGACCTTTGAACCAGATGACCTGACGGTTCATCGGGGCTTTGTGAGCCTGGTTATGAGAATGAGCCCAAACTTTGTTGACCGTATCCTCAGCCAGATTAGCAAGGTCTTTAGTGATCTTAGTGATGAATCTTACATACTTAGAAGGCGGACCGCGAGCCGTCAAATATGTTGGATAGATATTGATAAACGGAAAGATTTTAGCTGCTGCAGCCGCAGTGGCAGCCCACAAATTAGCAGCCTGACCCACCAGTCGGAAAGAGTCAAATTCGAGAACGCCCCGACGGTAAATCGGAGGAAAGTCAAGGTGGACTGTCCAACGATAGCGGTCCAAAGTTGGATAAGGAGATCCGTCCGAAGTTGCAAATTTGTGTTCCGTAGGAGTGCAATGCACCTCAGCCCCCGGAAAGAGATTTCTAATACATTGCAGAAAATTATCGTAAACATTATCAGTCACCGCAAAAGGAATATCATTCCGACGGAAAACCTGATCCCAGAAATTATAAATGGCAATAAAATAGGGATTCAAAGAAGAGCCGTCGATCTTAGACTGGAGGTCTGGAAGACGAGCGATTTGCCAATACGGCTCCGAATGGATCCGAAAGGGGACCATATTCGGATAATGATGGATCAAATAGTGAACGCCTGGCCAAAAGGCTTCATCAACTTTCTGAGGCCCGGTAAACGGCTGGGTGCCACACGGCAGCTGCTTCTCCGAATCGGCATAATTTGGAGGGCATTCGTTGAATTTGTTCAACCCCGGAGGAATCTGAGCCAGACCACGCTCGCGAATAATCTTGGTCGCCTTGTATGGACCTGCCAAAGGTTGAACAATATACTGCGGACGCTGATCAACTACAATAGTAGGAGTCGCCTCGGGTGAGAGCGAACCCGCTACCAGGCCCGTCAGATCCAAGACTAATTTAGGTGGAAACAAAAAATGAGATGCAGGCCAGACAACTTGTTTATCCGTCGGAAGACCCGCAAACGGCGAAACCGAATAGGGAGCGACCTGAAGAGGCGGAGGCTGTGGAGGCGGAACATGAAGCTGAACCACAGGCTGCTCCTGCATAGGAACATCCAAAACAGCAGGAAAATCTGGACGATGGGATGGCCCAGGTTGATCAGAAACACCCACGACCTGCACTGCCGGAGCAGACGGGAGCTCGGAACCAGGTGGAGACCGCAGAGGGCCAGAACCCTGAGCCGCAGCATCCGACCCTCCAGACAATTCAGACAGGTTTAAGTTCAACAAAGACAACAGGCCTCCTGCCGACGTCTCGAGTAGGGGATTAACCGGGGGTTCTGGATAAAAAATCTTGAATAAATTTGGCATATGAGAAGCATGAATTTGAAGAACAGCATGAATAAAAGCCAAGGGTTTCCAGGGTGGGGGAATGCCCAGTTTTTCAAAAAATCTGAAGTTGGGATAACCCGTACTGTTCCAAAGCAAAAAGTTGTTCCGCTGTACCAATATCAGGCAAAAGTTGAAAAAATGAATCTTGAGCTAGATAACGAAGAGTTTCATCAAGCCCAGAGACTGAAACAAAAACGTCTAAAGCTGGAGAAACACCAATTGGGGTAGGCCGCTGCGGAGTACAAAAGGGTGGTAGTAGAGGGGGAGTGGGGGCGGGCGGAAGGGGGGGAGTCATCCCTCCCCTCCTGTCGGAGACGGAGGACCGGAGCCTGAGCCGTAGACACGGGAAATACTGGGGGCTGAACCACCGGGTCCATCCGCACCGAAGTTTGAGGAACAGGAGCCGGTTGCGGTGGAAGCTTCGCTCGAACCGGAGTGGAAACCGGCAGAGGAGTCGTCAAGGGCGGCGCAGAAGTCGAAAACAAGCTAGATGTCGTGACCCCAGGAGTACCAGGGCCACGATCTATGTAGTAGCCTACACCTGGATAATAATTAAAATCCAGCGTGGTCGATTCAGAATGTCCGGAAGTATGTGGCGGACAGTGAGTAAGCGACTCCTGGCTGCCAGATGCACTTATGCCTGAAGTAGATGGAACAGGCTGCGCAATGGAAACTTCCCCTGTAGAAGTCTGGACCACGGTTTTACGAAGTTTTGTGGTCTTCACCGGAATAGTTACCGAAGCCGGTGGCAGCAAGCTCGGAGCAGGCTGCTCCGGGAGCGGCGAAGCAGCAGAAACAGAAGCAGACGTCCGGGCGGCCACCTGCTGAAAATATTTGCGTGAAGCTTCAGCAGCCTCCGGAGGGGTCGGTTTTCTAGGCAAGTCTGCATACATGCCCAGTAGATCATCCACGTGTAGGGTGATACCGGGGCGTGGAGGAACGGAGCGATTCCTGAAGTGAGGAGACCGTTCAGAACCGACCGCACCCGCACCCGACCTTGGAGGTGACCTAGAGCGAGCACGTGGGCGTTCGTCGATTATCAAACGCCCAGCAGACGTGTCCATAGATGTAGGTGGAGAGTGAGGAGGGGTTCCCGGAGGCGAAGTCGGAAAGCTTGCCAAATTCAGCTGATCTGGCTGATAATCTACCGGAAGATCCTCCGGGTCCTCATGCTCCTCTACCGCCCGGAAATCCTGTTCTTCCTGTAGTGCCTCCTTAGCACGCTTCGCAGCACCCGGAACCTTCTCCGCCTTAGAAGCTACCACCGACGGATTTACCCGCAGGGGCGCAGACACAAAAATTTCTAAATCCCGGACTTGAATCCCAGGAATTCGAGGATTCTGTGCAGTAGGGACCGTGTCCGGGCAAAGGCATGCCGAGATTTTATCACCCTTACTTCTACCCTTATTGGGCTCAAACTTGAGAAAAATCATCTGTGTAGGGTCGAAAGGAGGATCCGTAACCGGAACAGGTTTGGGATCAGACACAGCCAGGCTTGACAATTCGCGTAGCGCTTTATCCAGACCTTTCTGACCGTAGGCTCGAGTTTTTCTGAGCACTAGGAAGTCCTGTTCAAGAAGAGGAGAATATAGGCTCAACATGTGAACAGACATATAGGTGTCCCGGATCTGAACCAGCCCGTACTCGAGAACAATTTCTTCCTGCAAAGGGGTGACAGAATTATCAGAAAGATAGGCACGACGAATTTTGTCCGGAGGATACTGCAAAAGAGTCTCCTGAAACCACTTGAAAGGTTTGTCCATCCGTGTACCCGGAGACGGCGGCTTCGTCGGAAAAGAAGAAATGCCCTTTGTTGAATCACCCTTAGTGTTCCAAATGTGTGGACCTTTTCGATGAGAAGGATTCCGTTGACGGAGACCAGAAGATAAAGGGCGTTCGGCGATATAATCGACGAGCTGAGCCAAATCTACAATGGAGTTCCTAGCATCAATGCCCAAGGTCGTGTACAAAATCCGGACCGTGTCCACAGCACCTACAGCAAAGATTAGGAAAGGCGTGTTGTACAGTATAGGCTGCAGGCCATATCTGATGAGGGACCAAGAAGGAGTGTCCATGTAAATTCGAGGAATCAAAAACATGAAAACCTTAAAATTTGACGAGGAGCGTAAAAACAAAGCGGATCAATTTCAGTGGAAAATTTGAGGGGGTGTTTCGGAACTGCAATCAACAGGATAGAGAGGGCTGGTCCAGTCGAAGAATCTGGGAAAGAGCCTTGATGTTTCACGTACGAAGGAGTCAAAAAACGAGCCTTATTTGCCATTTTATAGATGTCCTGGACTTTATCGTACAGCTGACGAAGATTCGAAATTGTAGTGATTGTGCCACGAGAATCTCCAGGCGTTAAGCTACTCGGCTCCCTTGCCCATGTCTGCACAGATTCCTCCCAATTCCGGAGTTCCTGGGATTCAATGAGGGCCGGAATAGACACAGGGTGGACTGATCTATGTCTTAGTGTGTCCTCGAGATCATCCCGAGTAAGGGGGGGATTCTTGTTGGTTTTTGGCTCATTTGAGGACCTGGCTGCTGCCTCTGCTGCGCGGCGCAGGACAGGATCCGCCACTGAACCAGACGAGGAACCATTATCCGCAGAGCGGCGCGGACGCTGGGTCCTCGACAGGTTAGGGGGAAACGCCTGCGCCAGATTGAGAGTAGCATCACTGGCAGCCCGGCCCCATGTAGAGCACCCCGGAGAAGCCGAGACTGACGGCTTAGCCCCATCTGGTTCGGTTTCAAGGTAGATTTCTACAGTGGAGGGCTGATCGTCCTCCTCCTGAGCCAATTCGCCCTGCTGAGCATCACCTCCGGGAGCATTAGGCTCCTCTGACTGATCTGATTCACGCTGCATTTTTCACAAAATTTTAAAGACTTTTAAAGTAAACCAGCAAATGGCCAAAAATTCACGGAGAAAGAAAGAAAAAAGAAAAATTACATATACGCCCACAATTACAAATACAGAAGCAAACTACGCACATAAAACAAATACCAAAAATTTCACTGGAGGAATTACATAGGCGTAGAACACAACAAGAATTAACCTAAACATAAAACAAAATTCGTTAGTAACACGTATACATGCATAAATCAAAATTGGCAAAATTTATAGAAAAATAAAATTAGATTAGAATCAAAATTTCAGCGTCCAGTGTTCCTCCGATACTGGCTCACCACTCCCGTGGGCGCAAACACTGGTGGATAGCATTCCACCACCAATAGGATGTTTCCGATCCAAAAGCTGGATGGAGTGGCCGAGGGTTTCCTGGTACCCCAAACCGGGTATTCGTAGTGACCCTCGAACCATGATACATCATAGTGAATTCTCCTCGATGGAAAATACGCGGGGGCCGTTTCCACAAGTCGGGCAATTATCGATTCTGGAGAATTCTGGAGAGAAACATACCCCGGTGGGGTTTGATGTAACGCAATTATATTTGGGAGTCCAGGTGGTGGCCGTGTGGGCGGTGGCCGTGGCGCAGCAGGACGAGGAACCAAACAAGGGTGCACACGCCCGACAGGTATTGGGTACCTGACAAAAATTCGAACAGGAGGTTCCTGTGGAGACACGCCCGGACGGAACACCCGTGGGGCGAAAGGTGGAGAGAAATTTTGAACAAAATGTCTTGGGGGGGGGTGAAGTCCCCAACTGGTTGTCGTGGGCGAATTGGAATGGGATAAAGAATGATCCTGAGAAAAAACAGGGCGGACGTGTGGTGCCCGTTGCAAGATACGCAAATTTGGCAGAGAGGAGGAAGCTGAATTTGTAGTGACCACCGGAACAGAATTTCGTTCAACTGGAAGGGCCGGCGGAGAATTCTGACTTATGACCTCAATGGAGGAATCAGGATCCGAAACCACTTCGATAGCCCGAGAAGCGGATGGTGGTGAACCTGACATTTGGAAAAATCAAACGAAAATGTACAGACCCACGACCATGATGTGCGCACCAGAGGAACACTGGAGGAATGATTCGGAATATCTAAACAAAATATAAATTCAGTAGAATTTCATAGAATCTTAGGAAAATATGCTAAACCTTTTGAAATAATTTTTTGAAATAAATCCCCGAACATGCGAAATAAACAAACATTGTAAGTTAATTAATATAAAAGCACGACTTAAAGAAAACAATACGTACATAACACACATAACAGAAACAATTCGACCAGCCGAGGGTTGTTTTACCCTTTTAGGGGATAGGATTTTGAGGACGAAGGCATCTATCGACAGGGTCCCAGCGCCAAAACGAAACATCCGAAACTATGGCTTTCGCCAAAATACGAGAATTTTCGGATAAACTTGAATATGGCGACCCAGTAAAAGTTTCATCCAAAAAACCAGGGGGTGGACATAAAAATATCCCCTCTTTCATAAGAACGTGCTGCCGGCTGCCCACACTGAGAACAAATACCCGGACGAGCATAACGCGGAGAATTTGCTACTAACCGGTGGCCCCACGGTAATTGAAACAAAGTAACTGTGCAAGCATTTACGGAGCCTCCCGGTGGTATCAGTGCAGGGAAACGAATAGTGTTAGGAGATGAGGGTGCACCCGCCGGGGGAACAAGCGGAGGAGGAGCAAGGGGGACGGAAACCGAGGGAACATAAGTTTGAACTTCTCTTGAAAGTAAAAAGGGGTGAAAATTTTGTAGTAAGGAATAACGCGTAGGGGACCTCCCAGCCCCGGTGGGGTAGCGGGGTTGTACATGCCCATCTATAGAAAAGGTGTCCCAGGTAGAAGTTGGAGAGGACAACATGGTAGGAATTGAATCATAATAATAATTTACGGTCCGGGGGGAAGAATCAGATCCAGAAGAAGGGGTATATGACCAAGTCGAGATGGGAGGTCGTGTCACAGTAGCAGAGGTAGAATTTAGTGATGTTTCAGTCACTGAAACTGAAACTGAAACTAGGTTTCAGTTTGTACAGGTTTCAGTTTCAGTCACTGAAACTGAAACTGAAACTATTTTGAGAAGAGACCTGAAACTGAAACTGAAACTGAAACATTTTTGGGCAGCCGACTGAAACTGAAACTGAAACTGAAACTATATTGGGTAATAGACTGAAACTCGGACTGAAACTAGTTTCAGTTTTTTCCTTAAATCTTGAATTTTTTAAGTTTTTGAGCTTCGATTCTGTTGACATTGCTGTCAGAGAGACTGAATAAACAATAAATTGGGCTTTATATTAACTCAAAGAGTTGGAAGCCGTTGTTTTTAAAGCGAACTGAAACTGAAACTGAAACTTCGACTGAAACTAAAACTGAAACTGAAATTATTTTACGTTGCCGACTGAAACTGAAACTGAAACTATTTTGGTCTGCTGACTGAAACTGAAACTAAAACTAAAATTATTTCGAACCACCGACTGAAACTGAAACTGAAACTGAAACTAAAATCGGCTACTGAAACAACACTAGTAGAATTTGACAAATTTCGAGTCGTAGTGGGTAAACTTTGGAGAGAGCCGACGTCGGAGGGGACGTCAACGAAAGAGAAAGAGTACTAGATCCGTGGTCTGTCGCAGCCTGAATGAACCGTATTGAAAGCCGTATTGAAAAGACCCTAATTCGGGCTTTGAATGATGCATAATTTGATGTTCCGGAGTGACTAAAGGCCCATAGTAGTTAGGGAACTCAATGTTTGAAACAGAACTAGGAAAATCTGAAATTGAGGGAAGTAAGTCCGAACGAATGGGGAACCTCATTGGGGGAAAACCCAAACGCGGAGGGGCGTAGCCTAACAAATTTCGACGAGCCGCTATTCCCTGCTGCGAGTACACAAAGCGATCAGACATTTCGCACAGAAAATTATAAAGTACACAAAATACGTAACCCACCGATAACCTTAGAATCCAATTAGGAAGGAATTTCCAAATACTCGTAACCGCTCTAAAATAAAAACATACAATGAACATAACAAATACAACATGTAATGAAAGTAGTAATAGGTCCGCACCAGACGTATTGCTTGGGGGAGGTGGTGGTGTGAGCGGCGCTGCGGCGCTGCGGCGAAAGCGGCGCTGCGGCAAAAGCGGCCTGGCGGAGGTGGTGGTGTGAGCGGCGCTGCGGCGAAAGCGGCGCTGAGGACGTGGAGGTGTAAGCGGCGAAAGCGGCCTGGTGGAGGAGGAGGAGGCTCAGCTTCAGGGAGACCGGAACCATGGCTGACCCAAGCTTAAATTTGAAAATTGTTTATTCTTAACGGGAAAACTTTATCTAGGGGGTTTTCGACCATGTAGAATTCAAATACGAGCTTAGTTTTCCTCTGCAACCTAAGCTCCGCGCTGCAAGTGACCCATGACCGGAACCATGGCTGACCCAAGCTTAAATTTGAAAATTGTTTATTCTTAACGGGAAAAGTTTATCTAGGGGGTTTTCGACCATGTAGAATTCAAATACGAGCTTAGTTTTCCTCTGCAACCTAAGCTCCGTGCTGCAAGTGACCCATGACCGGAACCGTGGCTGACCCAAGCTTAAATTTCAAACTTGTCAATTTTTAACGGGAAAAATTTGTGTATAGGGGTTTTCGACCATGCAGAATTCAAATATGAGCTTAGTTTTTCTCTGCAAAGTAAGCTCCGTGTTGTATATGGCCGGAACCATGATTGTTGTAGAGATAATGTTAAGGTAAGCCAGGCGAACTGGCGGAAAAATTTTATTTCAAGCAGTATACAGCAGGGTTTACAAGTGACTACATATTATACCAGGTATAAATACAGTTACGGTAAGTTCAATGACTACAATCATAATGGTTCCACGGTGCTATAAACCATTCGGGAACAGTCCATCGCTTGCAGGGATGATTTCCCAACCATTCCGTGAATTCCACAGTTCGAGCATCACAGTCCATGGGTCCCAGAACAAATACAACATCCAACCGTGCGGCATCCATAGTCTGAAACGTTTTATGACTTTGTTGCTGAAGCATCTTTAGGCGGGAATAAATCTTCCAAGTAACACCTCTCTGCAATGGCTGATCAGGTTCCGGCAAAATCATCATAAGGTCGTTCTGCCCTGATGTTCGCAATGCTTCTCTAAGTAGAATAGAGGCATTGGCTCCGTAGCGATTAAGAGTCGTTAACAGTTCGTAATTTCTGTCGTGTTCAGGCGTGCAAAGCCTGAGCTTATCTGCAACGCTTGTGGTAAATAGTCCCACTTCCACCAGGTAATCCAATATCGGTTCCGCTTTCATGTCATTGCAAAATAGCACCAAGTTATCGTAAACAAGATCCATAATAGCTACAATAAAATGACAAGTGTATAATAGCATCAAGTAGAACAAAAAGCAACACAATACAACATTTGAAATAACGAACAACACACTGCAAAAACTAACATTGAGGCACCCTGCTGTGATTGCACCTGTCCATATTAAAAATTTAACGCTTGGGTCCCCTGCTGTGTTTGCACCTGCCTCAAAATTTCAAACGGTTTTAAAACGATCATTTGGCTTACAATACAATGGAAGGAGAAACCAATGTTCAGGTAATAGTTTTACAGAGGTTTTGAGGTTTTTGAGCTTAGAGGTTGAGGTAAGAGGTTGTGAGATTAGTGGTTTAGAGATAAGCGGATTAGTGGTTTAGAGATAAGAGGATTAGTGGTTTAGAGATAAGAGGATTAATGTTTTAGAGATAAGAGGATTAGAGGTTTAGAGATAAGCGGATTTGAGGCTTAGAGATAAGAGGATTAGAGGTTTAGAGATAAACGGATTTGAGGTTTAGAGATAAGCGGATTTGAGTCATGAGGTTTAGAGATAAAAGGATTAGTGGTTTAGAGATAAAAGGATTAGTGGTTTAGAGATAAGAGGATTTGAGGTAAGAGTTTTAGATGTTGGCGCTCTTTACTCGCTCTGAGGTACTCCGACATTCTCCGGCACCGTTTTATTTTAGAGCAACTGCAACATATGTGGAATGACATTCGGCCGGAAAGATGCATTGGTGCGGCACATGGATACCAAGCATTTCAAAAAGGTAATTCAATGTGGCTGCAATACAGATAGTACCACATTTTGATTGAGTGCAGGTATGTCTTGCCTTTTGTCGAGTTCTCATTTCATGTGTCGAGTTTTTTGTTTCAGGTCAGGATTCAGTGCGGACATTGCCCCCAGACGTTTCTGCGAACAGATACCTACCAGCGCCACTTTCGAGAACAGCATGAGCAATTGAGGAAGTTCATCTGTGGTGAATGTAATCGTGCCTTTACAAGGAAGGAAGAACTAGCCGCACATCATAAACGGATTCATATCGATGGTGGCAAGGCTCGGCGACCAAAGGGAGGACCTAAGCATTGCTTCGACTGCTCTCGTACATTCTCCCGGCCAGACAAGTATCAGTGCCATCTCAGGGATCAGCATGGGCAGTCATTGCCGGTTGCCTGTATAAAATGTGGTCGCGTGTTTGCCAGGCAGGATCTCCTAATGGCACATTGCAAACGAATTCATTCGCGTGGAACAAAGAAGCGGGGACCAGAACCAACAACACCACCCGACCCAACAACAAAAACGATAAAGACCACCGAGGAGAATGATTCGCCGACAGTGTTTGGAGATGCCGCAATGAACATGATTTATCAAACAAACTGGCATTTCATCAAAACTCACCACCGAGAGACAAAATTACAATGCCGATACAACTACCAGCTCAATCACATGGATATGAATGAGATTAAGAGCTATTGTAAAGAAACTTTTAGCAAACAGAGGGTCACTGGCAAGTGGAATATCTGCTTTGGCTATGTTTTGCGGAACGTTGTTACTGATGAATTGACGTATTTCTACGCCAGCGGAAATACAAATGTGCTGAAATACTCGATGACAGTTGGAAACCGAGGAGACTTTGATAAGCTTCTGAATCAACTAGATGTGGTGGATGTACTAGAATGGGCTCGTCTGCAACGACCTGGATCAAGATATTCAGTGGAAAGAATCTCAAATGTGACAATTATTATTGACAAACTCAATGTTCCCATTTTGTAAAGATATGTGTTATATGTAAACAAGTTATTCTGTATGTATAAATGCCTTTTTACCTGAAATAAAGCCATCCGCCTCGCCGTGGCTTCAGGCGGAACCTCCGGAGCGGTTTTGTCATTCCATCAATCAGTCTTAGTCCGACTCGACTCCGTCCGCAGTATCTCCTGACAGAGGCACGTAGAACAAGACGTTATCCATAGCAAGCATCCCCTGGGGATTTTTGGGAAAACTTTCAAATGTTGTGTCCCCGGGGGATTCCCCAGGGGAATCCCCATGAAAATCCCCATCGTGTGAAATCGGCTTTAAGGTACTAGTTCGGGTATTTGCAGCAAACTTTGAAAGACTGTAATTTGCCCAATTCTTGGAATTTAACGATAATTTTTATATCATTTTACAGCTTAGAATGTGCTTGTTAGAGCTGGGTAGGGCAGACCTGTCTCATTTCAACTCTTCGACTTGAACATGCGATAGCACGAAAACAATTTTTGAACATGGATTTCTCGAAATGTGGGAAAGCTAAAGAAAAGCGACCAGCTCAGGATTTAAAACAAACGTCTTCCCGAGGGCTATTTTTTCGGAAATCTTTTAGAGATCAGGTAAGCTCAAGATTTCGAGAAAAATATACACTTTGTCAGATTTTCGTCAAATTTTCAAGTTTTGATGCTTATTTCTCTCTAACGGAAATTCAAAACGCAAAACTGTGAAAAAAGACCTCGGTAACTGTCCCAAAAATGCGTGTCTAAAGCCGTTTTCTTATTAGTTGCATGAGTTGAGAGAAAGCTGTGTACAAAACAGTCCGGTTGCGATTTACAAAATTTCACATTCTCGTTGCTGAGTGTAGGTACAGATGCCGCAGACAGCTCTCCGTTTGGCATAACATCTGCTTTGGGACTACAGACATGGTCAGTACTTGACCGACTGAAAAGCGCTGTTGAAACTGTCGAAATCTTGCAATATTTGACTTTTCGAAAATGGCCAGTTTTGGACCTCGAAAATAAATTTTCGCTGGTATCTCTTAAACCGTAAAGGAGTCGAATAATACTCTCAGGAGAAAAGTTAAGTCTTGGTGAGACGACTCGAATGATTATAAGTTCGCCCGTGTAGGGTGCCTACAGTGCAAGTTATGCCGGATAAAAGCAAATTTTTCCAAAATTCAAATAAAACAAATAGAGAAATGTGTTTTTCTTGAAAAGTCAAATGACTCAGGAATAAGGCCAGCATCGAAACCGGTGCAAGTCAACAGAGGGAGTTGCCTGCATCATCCATAGTTTCAGTGCACTGCACTGTCAAAAAGTTTCAGATCTCTTAAATTTCAAGGAAATTTCTAAACGTTTTTGCAAATGAATAACAAAATATTAGGGAATAAACTACATTAATAAGAACCAAAAAATTCATGTATATAATAAGAAAATAACAGTTTGTTGTAGCATTTATTTGAACTTGTACACAGCTTTTCAAAGCAAAATGTAAATCTTAAATGTTGTTAATATAATATTATCGGTTAGAGCAATTAATGTTAATAAAATAAAAATAATAATAAATGATACCCGGCAAAACGAAAAGAAATTCCAAAAACTTCAAATATCATTAAAAATCCCACTTGCTGAAAAACGTTGAGTAAAATTTCACTCAACTACTTGCACTGCAAGTGCAAGTAGCAAGTACAAGTACTGACCGTTTTTTATGAAACAGATTTAAAGTACAAGTGTTGTCAGGCAACTTGCAACTTGCGGACTTGCAACTTGCGGTTTAAGTGCAAGTCCGCAAGTAACACTTGCAACTTGCATGTGCAAAACTTGCAACTTGCATGTGCAAGTTGCAACTTGCATATGCGAGTTGCAAGTTTTAGGTTTTATGAAATTGGCCCCTGGATGTGTTGCTCGAACCAATCCTTCATCTCTCGGAAACCAAGGCGGGAGGCAGCGACTTCTAAATTTGCCTGTGAAGTAGAATCTGGAGTTTTTTGGTTCTGAGGTTTTTTATCAGAGCCACCTTCTTCAACATAATAGATTGGCAAATCATGCGATAAGGTGTCGCCCTCCGGGGCCCTGGCTTCGCGAGACTCCAGACGGTCGATGATGCGACGCACATCCTGCATTGTCGGGCGTTCATGCTGGTAGAGGGAGGCCAGTGCAAGGGCGAACTTGTCGTGGACTCCGGCAAAGAGTTGTTGAACACACTGTTCTTCCTTTTCCTCCTGGGTGTCCCACAGGTCGAGGGCCATAGCTTGCAATTCTGATATGTAATGGCGAACTGATTCATTATGGAGTTGTTTTCGATGAGCAAAAGCTGAAAATCTATCACGTAAAGAAAGTTGAGGTTTAGGGAATTGAGATTTTATCAACTCGAGAAAACCTGCATATGACTCTACGACCTGTGGGCCACAACGGGAGGCGAAAATTTGGGCTTTTCCGGAGAGTTTATTCCAGAGAAGACGGAAACACTGGTTCTCCGGGACCGCATGAACCGCCTCGGCCGATTCAAATTGATGGAGCAAATCCTCAAAATAGACATATTTTGGGTCGTAACGAGGGACCTCCCGTAGAACTTCGAGATAATACCTGAAAAGGCTAGTGTCAAATTTAGGGACAGAAATGTCCGTTGGTTGCATGGTTTCGGGGGTGGGGTGACGAGAATTTTTGGGTGTTTTTGGTTTTTTCCCCACAGTATGCACCGTATGAGAACTCTGATACGAAAAAGATGAGGGAATAGGGGGGGGGAACCCTGAGGAGGTGGAGAAGGTAATGGTTGGAGGGGTGGCGGTATATACGTACACCCCTGTTGTGGACTGGAGACTGGCGGAAAAGTTACAGGTACCGAACTTTGGGGGGGTTACCCCCCAGAGGTTCCTGTCCAGCAGGGGGGCACTGCGTCCTTGCCCTCCCATAAAGAGGACACAGACGAGTGTTGTCCCCGCTGCTGGGAGGCCTCTCTGAGGGTGGGCGGGCGATTTTGAGATACATAATCGGTTACGCAAGCATGAGAAGCAACCATATCTGCCAGGTAATAGGGATTTACCGGGGCCTGTTGAGGTACGTATGGAGGTACCTGGAGGGGCGGAAGATTTTGCTGGGACCCCTCCCACAAATTGTTTCTATCCAGTTCAGCGACCACTGGATTTTTAAAAACCTGCTGTTCCAGCCGGTCATATTCAAAATTTGCGGGTGTACGTATAAAGTATTGCGCCTCCGGAAACTGTTTGTTGGGGGGTTGATAGCGAAGTTGGGGAATTTGCTGTTGATGTTGGTCAGGAGCTGCAATTTGGGCACCTTCATACAAATACTGTCCATATTAGAACAGGGGTGAATCGGAAAATATTGGGGGTCCTGGTTATTTACGAAGCTATACTGAGCTAAGCGATTTGGGGAAGCTAAAGGGGGATTTTGAGTGCTGGGGTGGGGGACTTGTAGAGGGGGGGGGGTGAGGGAGGCCGTGTATGATGTAATTTTGGTGCGGAGGTGCCCCCGGTGCAAACTGGGGTGCAATGAACTGAAATATGAGAAGGAGCCGTAGCTCGATTTGGTAGGGGGTTTCTGTATTGATCCCGCGGAATGACAAACCCGCCCAAATGAGACGATTGAGGGGCTTGTGAATTTATCGGCGGTACGTACGTATTTTTTTGAAAATCAATCTGCCACCGAGGCTGCGAGGATACTATGTGGAGTTTGAGTATTGGGTAGGTAATTGGGCCCTGGCGGGATGTGCCCCCACCAAAATTCCGCTCCAGATATGATGCGGGGGTATTATGGTGTGAACCTTCCCCCTCGGGCAAAATACCCGAATTTTGGCTGTGAACGGAATTATAAACGGACCCATTTTCTGAATGAGCAACATTTTCCCCAAAATTTTGCTGAAAATTTGGTCCGGTAGAAGGTGGAGGGGTCCCGTTTTCGACCCGCCGGACGGAACCAAAACATTTTACCCAAAATTTTGTGAAAAGTTTGAATTCGTGGGAGGGAGACAGGATCCGTTTCCGACCTGCCGGGAGAGTGTCCCGACAACATCGGACGGAACCTGAGGGGACCGGAGAGATTCGTACTTTGGGGGGGAGGAGCTTCAGCCCCACCTTGAGAGGTTTGAGGGGGGGGTAGTAATTTGGAGGAAGGGGTGAATTTTGAAATTGTTGGGAAAGGGGGGGTCCCTCTCCGGCTTGCCCGGACAACGGCCCAGACACACCATTAGGGGCCGCCCCATTTCCCAACCCCATGGCGGAAAGAACACTTTGGGTACCCTGGACAACATCAAAACCAGGCGAAATAAAATTATCAAAATACCGACGAAAATTTGAATTTTCTGAATTTTGCCCCGCTGGATTTTTGGGGGAGGGGTGGGTGTATTACCCGCCCCTAAATTGCCCAAATTTTCGTTTGGAGGGGAAGCAAACTGGGAAACAAACTGGGACGGGCCAGAAACCGGTCCCCCCAACACCTGTACCGTAGTTTCTCTCCGGTCCGGGTGGGATTTTCCCCCCAAAGTTTGCCCTACGGGTTCCCCGACAGCTGGAGAACCCCAAGCATTCATTATATCCCCCTAGACATTTCTCCCAACGACCGTCCCCGAGAAACGGAACGGCTACGCCTATTCCTAGGTGGGGTCGGGGGTCGGACAGCACCACGAAAAATTGGGGGATGGGGGGTTCAGAATTTTGAGGGTGGGGGTTCAAAATTTTGGGGGTGGGGGGTTCAGAAAAATGTTCCACTGAATTTTGTGACACAGGTGGAGAAGAGACCAAAACTTGTGGGGGTGGGGGGGAGGTGGATTTGAACTATATGGGGGAGTCAAATTTTGTAAATTTTGGGGGGAGGCAATCCCCCCGTGCTGTCGACCCCCCAAATTTGTAGGAGACTTTTGGAAAAAATTACAGTTCAAAAAACTATCCGAAACTTCTGGCGCTTGAGAACTTGGGGGTAATTCAGAAAACAGACGAACTGTTTCGTCTCGATTTTTTTCAAATAGCGAGTAAGCGGGCGAGACGAGTCTGACATGCTACTCTCCTGAAAGAACGGTCGCCAGTTGTAAAAGGTTTGCCTTGTCTCAATAAAAGATGAATTTAAATTAAAGAGAAGAGTTGCAGATCCTAGAGTGTGTGCATGTCAAATCTCGCCTAACTCGCCAACCTCTAAACAACTACGAACGCGCCGGCAATCTATTTAGTACCGTGAGTTTACTTTTTGCGAAATTTACGGAACGATACAAAATTTAAAAATGTACACAATAACCAAAACAAAAATACTTTTTACCAATAGAGAGATATCATAAAGCAGTAACAACAAAACATAAACAAACAAACCCAAAATGATAGGTATCAGCCCAACTTGGGGTCCCCAGCCGGCTAACAAATTCTCCCCCAAAGGTGTACAGAGCGAGAACAATGGCGGACGCCCAACTTCCCAATAAAGGAGAAACTTGCAAGACTGACAAAAAGGAGCGCTCAATTTAGAATTGGCGAATTAGCTAAGGAACCGAGGTTCCTACACGAGAGTGTAATTTACATTTATCGTTCGTAAAGATAGCGCTACATTTTAAGTGAATTTCTATGAAAATGAAGGGAAATATCGGAAAATACTTCACACCAGCACAAAAGCATCGTGAGACCCCAGTAAAATTCATTTCCGGACGATAAGTTTTCAAATTGCCGAGACCCATAACATTATATATTTTCTGAATCGTCAAGATGACAGAAAATTTTTTATAAAATTTAGGTAAGATGTTCATGGCTGCACTGTTAGCTAAATTTAGTGGAGCGTTGGGAAAGGGTGTTATGTCCCCCCCCCCCAAAAATTTTTGACCAAATTTACCCCCCCCCAGATTTTTTGACTTACCCTCCCCCAACTTTTGGCTACCACCCCCGAACCCCCCCCCCCAACGATTTTTGGACCCAAAAAGTTAGCTAAATTTGGTCGAAAAATGGTCATTTTTTGAAAAATTTTTCTAAAATTTTGACCTAAAATCGCTTTAAAACGGTGCAAAAACACCTAAAACGTTAAGAACAAGCCTTATTTTGATGAAAAAAGGGCTAAATTACAGAAAATTTTGCATTTTTTGGCCATTTTTCGAAATTTCTGAGGTCCGAATTCTGGGGGGGGGGGGGTTGGGGGGGGGCCCCCCCAACACATTTCAGAGCTCGGCCAAGATTTACCCCCCCGAGACCCAAATTTCCAGGGAAAATATGGCCCCGCCCCCAAAATTGGGGGGGAGGGGGCCTCCGCCCCAACCCAAATCCCCGTTACACGCTCCCTCCCCCAACTTTCGGCTACCCCACCCGAACCCCCCCCCCAGCGATTTTTGGAAACAAAAAGTTAGCTAAACTTGGCCAAAAAGTGGAAAATTTTTCTAAAATCTTCACTTCACTTCAAATCGCTTTAAAACAGTGCAAAAACTACTAAAACTTTAAAAACAGGTCTTATTTTGAAGGAAAAAGGGCTAAATTACCGAAAAATTTCTGAGGTCTGAATTCTGGGGGGAGGGTTGGGAGGTACCCCCATCAGATTTCTTGGGTCGACCACCAACCTTCCAAGATTTACAGAGGTCCAGGAAAACTATGCAAAGGTGTGGCTTGCGAAAAAAGTGGGGTTGTTGGTTTGAAAAAAAAAGTAGGGAGGGGGGGGTCTGGCAAAAAACGGGGAGGGTGGGTTCGAAAAAGTCGATTTGGGGGCAGGGTTGGGACTTGGGAGAGACCGAGATTTCACCGAGACCGAGACCAGGCACCAGGGTACCGAGACCGAGACCGAGACTGGCCAAGTCTCGGCTTTTGGGCGAGACCGAGACTGGTAATTTCAAGCTTAAATTTAATTTCTTCCAGTTTTTGAGGCTTAGGAACAGTATTAGGGGCTTTAACACATGAACATGCGGTTTTTAACACATGAAACATTTTTGGGGGGAGGGTCGGCGGACGGCGGTCGGCGACCCCTCCATTTGGGGGCCCCCCCACCACCCCCTAACACACCTATGAAACTATGGGGTGGGGGGGTCGAAAAAAGCCGATTTGGGGGAGGGGTAAGAAAAATTTTCGAGTGGGGGGTCGTCGAAAAATTGGTTTTTCGTTTGAAAACTGAAAAATTTTCTCAATTTTCAGCTAGTTTTAGCGATTTTTAAGGTAACTAAGCGAATTTTAGCAAGTTTTCAAGGCCGCACCCAGGGGGGGAGTTCAAGGGGTCTAGACCCCCCTTTTGGGATGACAAAATGGAAAATTTTTGCTGTTTTTATGGCAAAATAGCAATTTTTAAAAAATTTTCGCGCCTTCGGCGCGATAATTTAGTTTTTGCAAGAAATAAACGTCCAATGTACTGTTTTTTGGGAAAAAATGCAAAAATTCTTCAACTTCTGGGGGGCTCCGCCCCTCAGACCCCCCCTTGCGTTTTACCATGGACCCCCCACCCTTTTCAAAATCCTGGGTGCGGCGTGCGGGCCTGCAAGTTTTCGCTAATTTTCTGAAAATTTTCGAATTTTTGGCTAAAAATTTGCAAAAATTCAGGTAGGGGGTTGAAAATTTTCGGGGGTCGGCCGATGGCCGATTTGGAAGGGAGGGGTAGTAAAAATTTTTTAAGGGGAAGGGTTGGCTGGCAACAGTTTCCTTTTTGGGGGGGGTATCCCCATAGGTGTACCAGGCAGTGGCGGATCCAGGGGGGGGGGCCCGGGGGCCCGGGGCCCCCCCTTTGCGATTTGGGCCCCCTCCTTTGACATTCCGGGCCCCCCCCTAGAAAATTTTTTCAGCTGTTTATAATGCATATTTCGAGTGAAAATTAAGCATAATTTTAATAAATTTCACAAATTATTAAAAAATTTCGCCTGCGGCGCACTTACGTATGCTTCTGTGCTGCTTTATTACGTACTTAGTTCTGTGACAGAACTTGTCTCTTAAAGTGTCTTCTATTTTGTTTCCTTTCCTGTTTTGTAAGTATATAATTAATTGTACTCAACGCCTTCAGTTTATTTTATGACTACGTATATACCGGCTTATATACATATTTACAAATTTTATTTTGCTTTCGTTACGTATATATATAAATGGGCAATGCAAGACTGATAATTGGCAGCTTCTGAAAGTGCTCTAGAATAAATCGTGGAAGTGAAAAATTCTGAAAAGCATCCAATTCCCGTTTTGGTTTTCCACTGATCGATTATACAACTCAATAACTCATTTCATCTTAACTAATCTTTTTAAACATTTGAATTGCTGAATTTTCCACGATTTCAAAAAATTCTTCAACTTCTGGGGGGCCCCCCCCCCCACACCCCCCCCCCCTTTCGCGCATTATCTTTGTTGTCCTTGTAATTTGTCCTCTTTATTGCCACCATTCCTTGTAATTACTTACGCTAATTTTACTGCAAGTTTTTCACTTCGTAAGTTACTATTACATGTACATCTCCATTTCATTTATTTAATCTTTTCAAAACTTTGCATGACGGATTTTTTTCCAATTTCAAAAAATTCTTCAACTTCTGGGGGGCTCTGCCCCCCAGACCCCCCGTGTGCTTCTTGTGTATATAAATTCTCCATGCTTTGCTTCACTCACGGGATATAGTTGTTTTCCAATTGGCAATTGCAATTGGCAATTATTCCTGGAAAAAGCAAATTTTTACACCCCCCCGGAAAACTTTGGTTACCCCCCCCCCCCGAAAAATTTCTCAGCGGGCCCCCCCTTTTCAAAATCCTGGATCCGCCACTGGTACCAGGCTACAGTTTGCCCCCTGTGAGACCTCCCCCCCACGAGAAGGCCAGACCCCCACCCCCCATACCAGACCTCGACTACTCCCCCCCAAGCCGAGCTCAGACCCCCCCTCCCCCCCCCCTAAAATGGGGTCCAAAGAGAGAAAAAATGCAAAATTTTTTGCAATTTCTGAAAATTTTTGAAAAAAATCCGAAAAAATGGTTATAAATCAGCTATAAACAGCTAGAGATGGTTATTTATAGCAATTAGAAGGTAATATATGCAATTATAAACCACAATCGACTATTTTAAGCATATTTTAAGGCCGGGGGGTCTCGCTGGATTCTTAGTCGTGAGAGCGGCGGTCCAGTTGGAGATTGTTTTGATTTAGTGAGCTTTCTCCTATCCCCTTGGCCCACATCAAATTGTTACTGTCATCTCGTTGCGAGCATTAACTGTGGAGTGGCTGACCAGCAGACCATGGTGTTAGAAGCATACATGCGCAAAGGGTGTACTGAGGGTGTACCAGGTACACCCTGATTGCCGAGGGGACCGCGCAATGCGCAAGCAAAATCAGGGGGACCGCGCAGCGCGAGCGATGCATTGCGATTGCGCAATTTAGCATAAATTACTCAGAAAAATAAGTCATAATTAACGAATATTACTCTAATTTACAGTACAAAAATGCGGACAATTTGAAGAGGTTCGCAAGCAAATTACAGCCTGTGAAATGAGTGAAAACGAGTGGGAATTGCTAGACGGGGCTGCAAACTTGCTAATACTTTGAAAATGTGCTGGTATTCTATCGCTCTCCCACTCCACGTCGCACGCCCCCCCGTTGTGCGAAGGGGGACCGCGCAAAATAGTTTCTGGTACACCCTGTGAAGTAAGATCTTGCCCGTGTATGGTTAGAAGAGAGCATTAGGTACTTGTGAAAGCGTCAGGAGCCTTAAGGGTGGGTGCTGGGGACCGTATTGCCTCGGTGTGTGTGTCTACCGGGGGAAAGTGCAATGGCTCTTCACTTGGGTCCTTGCTAGGGTCCGGTGCTGTTGTTATGGTGTTGCCCTCGGGGAAGGAGGACTGCCTGGAGTGAGTGCTCCGAAGGTGGCATCGGGAGTCGGACAACGTGGTGTACCGGCGTGAGCCGAGAACACCCAGTGGACTGCTATACCGGGCCGGGGCCTGTAGTGGGCGCCAGGTAGAGTGCTGTGCCGGGAAGCGGCACCGGATCTGAGTTTGTGGTTGCTGGTGGGGTGCCCTGCTACTTGGAACCGGTTGAATCCTTCCGGGGTGATTTTGTGAGCGGACCCTCGGCATGTGCCTGGCTCAACTGACGGCCCAGAGAGCTCTCTCTTCACCTCGACTGTTGGAATACCTGTGTGAAATGCTCGTAATTGGGAGTAATTTATATTTTCTTGTTGTTTTGTTTGTTTTTTGTCTCGGGAGCTAAGCACCAGACTGGGTGCATCTAAGGTTCTTCCTTCCAGCGTAAGCTGGCCCGGGTTACAGTAGTACAGTAGTACAAGCATATTTTAGCACAAATGTGTCGATTTTCAAGCCCTATTTTCGCAAACGAAAACTATTGACAGGAGCTGTTGAGTACGTTTAATGTACTGTACATCGAAAAAGGAGCATTTTTAGCTAAAAAACTTGGGTACAGTTTAGGGGGGTCCTCCCCCCAAATTTCGGATTTGGGTGGGGTCTCCCGAGCCAAATTCGGACCTTCTACTAACTCCCCCCAACCCAAACAGGTGGTACACCTACCTATATATGCCTCCAAGCCAGATTTGGACTTTTTACTCCCCGCAACCCAAACAGGGGGTACACCTTTGTGTATCCCCCAAAAATTTTGGACCCACTTCCCCCCCCCCCCCACAGCCCATATACCTTCCCCCAACTTTTGCTACCCCCCCCCCGAACCCCCAACGATTCTTGGACCCAAAAAGTTAGCTAAATTTGGCCGAAAAATAGTCATTTTTTGAAAAATTTTTGAATAAAATCGCTTTAAAACGGTGCAAAAAACGCCTAAAACGTTAAAAACAAGCCTTATTTTGATGAAACAAGGGCTAAATTACAGAAAATTTTGCATTTTTTGGCCATGTTTAGAAATTTCTGAGGTCCGAATTCTGGGGGGGGTGGGTATACGTATATATACCCCCAATCACATTTCGGAAGTCGGCCAAGCCCGCCCCGGACCCAAAGTCCAAAGTTCCAGGGAAACAATGGTTGGCGGCCCTCCATTTGGGGGGGGGAGGGGGTCCCCCCCCCCTAGCACACACACACACACACCTACGTATGCATTGTTGTTGGATGCCGGGCTCGTCGGCCGATCGGCCATAAGAGGATACATTCGTATCCACAAGTCAGAACACGTCTTCGCATTCGTCAGATCATGTAGATCATATATCCAAGACAGGACAGAATGGGTGGGATGACCAGCTCGGCAGCACAATTTAACATAGGCGTTCCTGGGGGGGGGGGGGTGGGGGGAACCCCTCCCACCAAATGGAAAAATGATGAAATATTGTTGATTTTCAGTTCTAAATATCGTAATTTTCGCAAAATTGCTAGATTTTACAGTATATATAAGCTCAAAACAAAGTTATTTTTTTGCGAAGTTCGCAAACTCCGCGAACTTCGCGAAGCAAGCGACATTTCGCTAAATTTGGAGAACTTCGCGAAAAAGTTAGCGAACTTCGCAAAATCGTTAGCTAGCTAATTTGAGGGATTTTCTCCATATCTACCAAAAATTGGCAAAAAATTTTAAAATCTAATTTGGACTCAAGATTTGGTGGCTTCGCGAAGTTCGCTAAAGTATAGCGAAGTTCGCATAATTTGGCAAAATTCGCCAAGATTTTACCGAATTTCGAGAAGATTTTAGTGAAGTCTAAAGGAATTTTGTTAAAATCTTCGCGAACTTCGCAAAAAGTTGGCGAACTTCACTAAACTCTACGCGAAATACGCTAAAATTTTGGCGAATTTCGCCAAAGTATGCGAGCTTCGCTAAACTTTAGCGAACTTCGCGAAGCCACCAAATCTTGAGTCCAAATTAGATTTTAAAATTTTTTGCCAATTTTTGGTAGATACGGAGAAAACCCCTCTAATTAGCTAGATAGCGAGCGATTTCGCGAAGTTCTCTAACTTTTTCGCGAACATCTCTAAGTTTAGCGAAATGTCGCTAGCTTCGCGAAATTCTCGGAGTTCGCGAACTTCGCAAAAAATTAACTTTGTTTTGAGCTATATTGTAGTAAATTTCTGACGAAAAAATTCCCCCCCCCCCCGCTGGGCTTTTTTTAATGGGGGGGGGGTGGTGGGGGCGCCCCCCACTTTTTGGGTTCCCCCCCCCCCACTCGACCCCTTCCCCCCCCACTCGGCCCCACCCCCACTTTTTTGGGCTTCCCCCCCCACTCACTAATAAGGTGCCCAGAAAATGCCAAATTTTAAGGATTTTTGGTCAAAATATTCAAAAATTTTCCGGCTTCGCCGGAATTTTTTGGTCAAAAATCGTCTATTTTGGTACTCAAACTCAATTTTTGAGCACTTTTAAGCATAGTTATGGCAGTATATATATATGTAGAAAACAGGCTATTTTTACCGCATTTTTAGCGATTTTAGACCACTTTAGATTCCCCCCCCCCACTCTCCCAACCCCCACTTTTTTCGCCTAGAATAAGCCCCCCCAACTTCGATTTTTCCAGACCCTGGCTTTTTCCTACGGGGGGAGGGGTGGGGGGCCCCCAGAAATTCGTTTCCCCCCAAGACCTGGGTCGCCCCCCCCGAATCGCCCCCCCCCCCCCCAGGATTCGGGCCTTCCCCCCTCCATAACTCTAAAGTGCTCGGAAAAATAGGGTTTTGAGGGTAAATTTTGAAAACTTTTTCCGGTTTCGCCGGATTTGTACCTATTTTTAAGCATTTTTTAGCTATTTTAAGCTTAAATTTAAGTTAAAAATAGTTAATTTTTTAGCTCATCAGCAAAAATAGCTATTTTTAGGCATTTTTCGGAAAATTTTTCTCCCCCCAGATATCCCAGCCCCCCCAAGACTTCCCCCCCCCCAGAAATTTTTGCCTAGGAAAAAGTCAGAGACCCCACCCCACCTCAAACCGGCTGACCCCACCCATCCTAGTTTCGGTTAAAAACTTTCTCAAGGTACACCTATGCCATTTAAGGACAGGGGATTGACGAATGTGTTAATTCGACATGGACATGACTGATGTCATGCCCCCGGACAAGACAGAATCATTTCATGCCCTTGACCAGACAGATGCCAAGGAACACCCGTGGGGATCTCCATTCTGATGGGGTCCGTGTCCATCTAATTTCGTACAGAGGCAAATTCCATTGCTCCTCAATATGGACATTCTGACTCAATATATTGACCTTATTTTGGAGTTAGACACATGTTGGCAATCAAGTTTTCGAGCTGAAAATCCCTGTCTAATGTTCAAATTACTTCATGGTTGGATGCTTTTGGCATTAGCAATGGCTGGAAATGCTATTTTTGGCATAACAATAAAAACATTTTTGGGGGTGGGTTGGGGGTGGTTTGGTCGAGGCCTAAAAAGGGGTCCGCCCCAAAATTTCGGGGGGGGGGGGGGGGGGGTAGCAAAAGTTGGGGGAAGGTACCTGGGCTGTGGGGGGGAAGTTGGTCCAAAATTTTAGGGGGATACACATAGGTGTACCACCTGTTTGGGTTGGGGGGAGTAAAAAGTCCAAATCTGGCTTGGAGGCATAGGTAGGTGTACCACCTGTTTGGGTTGGGGGGAGTTAGTAGAAGGTCCGAATTTGGCTCGGGAGACCCCACCCAAATCCGAAATTTGGGGGGAGGACCCCCCAAACTGTACCCAAGTTTTTTAGCTAAAAATGCTCCTTTTTCGATGTACAGTACATTAAACGTACTCAACAGCTCCTGTCAATAGTTTTCGTTTGCGAAAATAGGGCTTGAAAATCGACACATTTGTGCTAAAATATGCTTGTACTACTGTACTACTGTAACCCGGGCCAGCTTACGCTGGAAGGAAGAACATTAGATGTACCCAGTCTGGTGCTTAACTCCCGAGACAAAAAACAAACAAAACAACAAGAAAATATAAATTACTCCCAATTACGAGCATTTCACACAGGTATTCCAACAGTCGAGGTGAAGAGAGAGCTCTCTGGGCCGTCAGTTGAGCCAGGCACATGCCGAGGGTCCGCTCACAAAATCACCCCGGAAGGATTCAACCGGTTCCAAGTAGCAGGGCACCCCACCAGCAACCACAAACTCAGATCCGGTGCCGCTTCCCGGCACAGCACTCTACCTGGCGCCCACTACAGGCCCCGGCCCGGTATAGCAGTCCACTGGGTGTTCTCGGCTCACGCCGGTACACCACGTTGTCCGACTCCCGATGCCACCTTCGGAGCACTCACTCCAGGCAGTCCTCCTTCCCCGAGGGCAACACCATAACAACAGCACCGGACCCTAGCAAGGACCCAAGTGAAGAGCCATTGCACTTTCCCCCGGTAGACACACACACCGAGGCAATACGGTCCCCAGCACCCACCCTTAAGGCTCCTGACGCTTTCACAAGTACCTAATGCTCTCTTCTAACCATACACGGGCAAGATCTTACTTCACAGGGTGTACCAGAAACTATTTTGCGCGGTCCGCCTTCGCACAACGGGGGGGCGTGCGACGTGGAGAGGGGAGGGCGATAGAATAGCAGCACATTTTCAAAGTATTAGCAAGTTTGCAGCCCCGTCTAGCAATTCCCACTCGTTTTCACTCATTTCACAGGCTGTAATTTGCTTGCGAACCTCTTCAAATTGTCCGCATTTTTGTACTGTAAATTAGAGTAATATTCGTTAATTATGACTTATTTTTCTGAGTAATTTATGCTAAATTGCGCAATCGCAATACATCGCTCGCGCTGCGCGGTCCCCCTGATTTTGCTTGCGCATTGCGCGGTCCCCTCGGCAATCAGGGTGTACCTGGTACACCCTCAGTACACCCCTTGCGCATGTATGCTTCTAACACCATGGTCTGCTGGTCAGCCACTCCACAGTTAATGCTCGCAACGAGATGACAGTAACAATTTGATGTGGGCCAAGGGGATAGGAGAAAGCTCACTAAATCAAAACAATCTCCAACTGGACCGCCGCTCTCACGACTAAGAATCCAGCGAGACCCCCCGGCCTTAAAATATGCTTAAATTAGTCCAGATTGTGGTTTATAATTGCATATATTACCTTCTAATTGCTATAAATAACCATCTCTAGCTGTTTATAGCTGATTTATAACCATTTTTTCGGATTTTTTTCAAAAATTTTCAGAAATTGCAAAAACATTTTGCATTTTTTCTCTCTTTGGACCCCATTTTAGGGGGGGAGGGGGGGTCTGAGCTCGGCTTGGGGGGGAGTAGTCGAGGTCTGGTATGGGGGGTGGGGGTCTGGCCTTCTCGTGGGGGGGAGGTCTCACAGGGGGCAAACTGTAGCCTGGTACACCTATGGGGATACCCCCCCCCAAAAAGGAAACTGTCGCCAGCCAACCCTTCCCCTTAAAAAATTTTTACTACCCCTCCCTTCCAAATCGGCCATCGGCCGACCCCCGAAAATTGTCAACCCCCTACCTGAATTTTTGCAAATTTTTAGCCAAAAATTCGAAAATTTTCAGAAAATTAGCGAAAACTTGCAGGCCCGCACCCAGGATTTTGAAAAGGGAGGGAGGTGGGTCCATGGTAAAACGCAAGGGGGCGGTCGCGGAGCCCCCCAGAAAGTTGAAGAATTTTTGCATTTTTTCCCAAAAAACAGTACATTGGACGTTTATTTCTTGCAAAAACTAAATTATCGCGCCGACGGCGCGAAAATTTTTTAAAAATTGCTATTTTGCCATAAAAACAGCAAAAATTTTCCATTTTGTCATCCCAAAAGGGGGGTCTAGACCCCTTGAACTCCCCCCCCTGGGTGCGGCCTTGAAAACTTGCTAAAATTCGCTTAGTTACCTTAAAAATCGCTAAAACTAGCTGAAAATTGAGAAAATTTTTCAGTTTTTAAACGAAAAACCAATTTTTGGACGACCCCCCACTCGAAAATTTTTCTTACCCCTCCCCCAAATCGGCTTTTTTCGACCCCCCCACCCCATAGTTTCATAGGTGTGTTAGGGGGTGGTGGGGGGGCCCCCAAATGGAGGGGTCGCCGACCGCCGTCCGCCGACCCTCCCCCCAAAAAAATTTCATGTGTTAAAAACCGCATGTTCATGTGTTAAAGCCCCTAATACTGTTCCTAAGCCTCAAAAACTGGAAGAAATTAAATTTAAGCTTGAAATTACCAGTCTCGGTCTCGCCCAAAAGCCGAGACTTGGCCAGTCTCGGTCTCGGTCTCGGTACCCTGGTGCCTGGTCTCGGTCTCGGTGAAATCTCGGTCTCTCCCAAGTCCCAACCCTGCCCCCAAATCGACTTTTTCGAACCCACCCTCCCCGTTTTTTGCCAGACCCCCCCTCCCTACTTTTTTTTTCAAACCAACAACCCCACTTTTTTCGCAAGCCACACCTTTGCATAGTTTTCCTGGACCTGTAAATCTTGGAAGGTTGGTGGTCGACCCAAGAAATCTGATGGGGGTACCTCCCAACCCTCCCCCCAGAATTCAGACCTCAGAAATTTTTCGGTAATTTAGCCCTTTTTCCTTCAAAATAAGACCTGTTTTTAAAGTTTTAGTAGTTTTTGCACTGTTTTAAAGCGATTTGAAGTGAAGTGAAGATTTTAGAAAAATTTTCCACTTTTTGGCCAAGTTTAGCTAACTTTTTGTTTCCAAAAATCGCTGGGGGGGGGGGGGTTCGGGTGGGGTTGCCGAAAGTTGGGGGAGGGAGCGTGTAACGGGGATTTGGGTTGGGGCGGAGGCCCCCTCCCCCCCAATTTTGGGGGCGGGGCCCCTTTTTAGACCTCCCCCAAACCCCCCCCCCCCAAACCTCCCCCAAAAAATTTTTTCAATTTTTATGCCAAAAATCGCATTATCAGCCATTGCTAATGCCAAAAAGCATCCAACCATTAACTAATTTTAACATTAGACAGGGCCTTTAAACTCGAAAACTTGATTGCCAACATGTTTCTAACTCCAAAATAGGGTCAATATTGAGTCAGAAAGTCCAGAAAGCTTTTGAAAACCTGTATTTCACGCAATAATGAAAACTTTAAGCCTAAAAATTGGACATTTTTGAAGAATTTTGCAAAATTTACCCTAAAAATACCCGATTTTAGGCCAATTGTTCGCGCCTTCGGCGCAAGATTATGATTGTATTTGTAGATGTCTGTATCTGTACACAAGTGAAGTCAAGTCGAGCAAGAATGCTGGGCTAATTTGAACAGGAACTTTCAAAATTCTAAGTTGGTGGATATCTAAAGCTGTAAATGCGTGGTTAAGTCAAGTCAAGCAAGAATGATAGGCTAATCAGAAGATAAAATTTCAAAACTATAAGTTCTTAGATGTGTGTACCTGTAGACACCTGAAGTCACGTCAAACAAGACTTCTAGACTAATTTCAACAGAAAACATCAAAATTCTACCTGTATACACCTGAAGTCAAGTCCTACAAGAGTTCTAGGCTAATTTGAACAGAAAACATCAAAATTCTAATTTCTTAGATATCTGGAGATGTAGACAGACACCTGAAGTCAAGTCAAGCAAGAACGCTAGGTTAATTTGAACAGAAAAGTTTAAAATTCTATAAGCGTGACAATTTCTGACGGCTGACCCCCCGCAAACTGGACCCTTCACTCCAAAAAATTTGGCCGCTATACTTGTGTTCTGTACCCCCGTTTCGGCTGGGTACCAATTTGTGGGGGTCACTGGAATCCAATTTGCGGGGGAAAGCTGTTAGCGTCCAGAGGATGTGTCGCGCTTATAATACATAGCGTATGGCAGCTACCATACTCTTAGGTATTATGTACTCTTGACTGAACTAAGCTACATATTTACTTAAACGTCTAAACACTATCCTGAATTTCAAGCACTCCACTACTCATCCTTGTTTGCGAACTTGGTTGGCTTGACTTCAGCCATTCTAAGCTACACATTTAATTGAACGTCCAAGCGTTATCCTGAATAAAACCCACAACTCCACTTCCTCGGCCACTCCCTAAACCTAGTTTCAAAATCTTGGCAACGCTCTAAACCAACCCCAAATTACTTGGTCACATTTAGACCAATTTATTTCCACTGGCAGCCCTTTACGCTACTATCTTAACAACTCACCAACAACATAACACCCTTTCCCAATGCTCCACTAAATTTAGCTAACAGTGCAGCCATGAACATCTTACCTAAATTTTATAAAAAATTTTCTGTCATCTTGACGATTCAGAAAATATATAATGTTATGGGTCTCGGCAATTTGAAAACTTATCGTCCGGAAATGAATTTTACTGGGGTCTCACGATGCTTTTGTGCTGGTGTGAAGTATTTTCCGATATTTCCCTTCATTTTCATAGAAATTCACTTAAAATGTAGCGCTATCTTTACGAACGATAAATGTAAATTACACTCTCGTGTAGGAACCTCGGTTCCTTAGCTAATTCGCCAATTCTAAATTGAGCGCTCCTTTTTGTCAGTCTTGCAAGTTTCTCCTTTATTGGGAAGTTGGGCGTCCGCCATTGTTCTCGCTCTGTACACCTTTGGGGGAGAATTTGTTAGCCGGCTGGGGACCCCAAGTTGGGCTGATACCTATCATTTTGGGTTTGTTTGTTTATGTTTTGTTGTTACTGCTTTATGATATCTCTCTATTGGTAAAAAGTATTTTTGTTTTGGTTATTGTGTACATTTTCAAATTTTGTATCGTTCCGTAAATTTCGCAAAAAGTAAACTCTCGGTACTAAAATAGATTGCCGGCGCGTTCGTAGTTGTTTAGAGGTTGGCGAGTTAGGCGAGATTTGACATGCACACACTCTAGGATCTGCAACTCTTCTCTTTAATTTAAATTCATCTTTTATTGAGACAAGGCAAACCTTTTACAACTGGCGACCGTTCTTTCAGGAGAGTAGCATGTCAGACTCGTCTCGCCCGCTTACTCGCTATTTGAAAAAAATCGAGACGAAGCAGTTCGTCTGTTTTCTGAATTACCCCCAAGTTCTCAAGCGCCAGAAGTTTCGGATAGTTTTTTGAACTGTAATTTTTTCCAAAAGTCTCCTACAAATTTGGGGGGTCGACAGCACGGGGGGATTGCCTCCCCCCCAAATTTACAAAATAGGACTCCCCCATATAGTTCAAATCCACCTCCCCCCCACCCCCACAAGTTTTGGTCTCTTCTCCACCTGTGTCACAAAATTCAGTGGAACATTTTTCTGAACCCCACTACCCCCAAAATTCTGAACCCCCCCACCCCCAAAATTCCCCCACTTGAACCCCCACCCTCAAAATACTGACCCCCCCCTCCCCCAATTTTTCGTGGTGCTGTCCGACCCCCGACCCCACCTAGGAATAGGCGTAGCCGTTCCGTTTCTCGGGGACGGTCGTTGGGAGAAATGTCTATGGGGATATAAATTTTTCGGGGGCTCTAATGAATGCTTGGGGTTCTCCAGCTGTCGGGGAACCCGTAGGGCAAACTTTGGGGGGAAAATCCCACCCGGACCGGAGAGAAACTACGGTACAGGTGTTGGGGGGACCGGTTTCTGGCCCGTCCCAGTTTGTTTCCCAGTTTGCTTCCCCTCCAAACGAAAATTTGGGCAATTTAGGGGCGGGTAATACACCCACCCCTCCCCCAAAAATCCAGCGGGGCAAAATTCAGAAAATTCAAATTGTCGTCGGTATTTTGATAATTTTATTTCGCCTCGTTTTGATGTTGTCCAGGGTACCCAAAGTGTTCTTTCCGCCATGGGGTTGGGAAATGGGGCGGCCCCTGATGGTGTGTCTGGGCCGTTGTCCGGGCAAGCCGGAGAGGGACCCCCCCTTTCCCAACAATTTCAAAATTCACCCCTTCCTCCAAATTACTACCCCCCCCTCAAACCTCTCAAGGTGGGGCTGAAGCTCCTCCCCCCCAAAGTACGAATCTCTCCGGTCCCCTCAGGTTCCGTCCGATGTTGTCGGGACACTCTCCCGGCAGGTCGGAAACGGATCCTGTCTCCCTCCCACGAATTCAAACTTTTCACAAAATTTTGGGTAAAATGTTTTGGTGTCGTCCGGCGGGTCGAAAACGGGACCCCTCCACCTTCTACCGGACCAAATTTTCAGCAAAATTTTGGGGAAAATGTTGCTCATTCAGAAAATGGGTCCGTTTATAATTCCGTTCACAGCCAAAATTCGGGTATTTTGCCCGAGGGGGAAGGTTCACACCATAATACCCCCGCATCATATCTGGAGCGGAATTTTGGTGGGGGCACATCCACCCAGGGCCCAATTACCTACCCAATACTCAAACTCTACATAGTATCCTCGCAGCCTCGGTGGCAGATTGATTTTCAAAAAAATACGTACGTACCGCAGATAAATTCACAAGTCCCCCAATCGTCTCATTTGGGTGGGTTTGTCATTCCGCGGGATCAATACAGACACCCCCTACCAAATCGAGCTACGGCTCCTTCTCATATTTCAGTTCATTGCACCCCAGTTTGCACCGGGTGCACCTCCGCACCAAAATTACATCATCCACGGCCTCCCACACCCCCCCCCCCCCCCAAGTCCCCCACCCCAGCACTCAAAATCCTCCTTTAGCTTCCCCAAATCGCTTAGCTCAGTATAGCTTCGTAAATAACCAGGACCCCCAATATTTTCCGATTCACCCCTGTTCTAATATGGACAGTATTTGTATGAAGGTGCCCAAATTGCAGCTCCTGACCAACATCAACAGCAAATTCCCCAACTTCGCTATCAACCCCCCAACGAACAGTTTCCGGAGGCGCAATACTTTATACGTACACCCGCAAATTTTGAATATGACCGGCTGGAACAGCAGGTTTTTAAAAATCCAGTGGTCGCTGAACTGGATAGAAACAATTTGTGGGAGGGGTCCCAGCAAAATCTTCCGCCCCTCCAGGTACCTCCATACGTACCTCAACAGGCCCCGGTAAATCCCTATTACCTGGCAGATATGGTTGCTTCTCATGCTTGCGTAACCGATTATGTATCTCAAAATCGCCCGCCCACCCTCAGAGAGGCCTCCCAGCAGCGGGAACAACACTCGTCTGTGTCCTCTTTATGGGAGGGCAAGGACGCAGTGCCCCCCTGCTGGACAGGAACCTCTGGGGGGTAACCCCCCCAAAGTTCGGTACCTGTAACTTTTCCGCCAGTCTCCAGTCCACAACAGGGGTGTACGTATATACCGCCACCCCTCCAACCATTACCTTCTCCACCTCCTCAGGGTTCCCCCCCCTATTCCCTCATCTTTTTCGAATCAGAGTTCTCATACGGTGCATACTGTGGGGAAAAAACCAAAAACACCCAAAAATTCTCGTCACCCCACCCCCGAAACCATGCAACCAACGGACATTTCTGTCCCTAAATTTGACACTAGCCTTTTCAGGTATTATCTCGAAGTTCTACGGGAGGTCCCTCGTTACGACCCAAAATATGTCTATTTTGAGGATTGGCTCCCTCAATTTGAATCGGCCGTGGCGGTTCATGCGGTCCCGGAGAACCAGTGTTTCCGTCTTCTCTGGAATAAACTCTCCGGAAAAGCCCAAATTTTCGCCTCCCGTTGTGGCCCACAGGTCGTAGAGTCATATGCAGGTTTTCTCGAGTTGATAAAATCTCAATTCCCTAAACCTCAACTTTCTTTACGTGATAGATTTTCAGCTTTTGCTCATCGAAAACAACTCCATAATGAATCAGTTCGCCATTACATATCAGAATTGCAAGCTATGGCCCTCGACCTGTGGGACACCCAGGAGGAAAGGGAAGAACAGTGTGTTCAACAACTCTTTGCCGGAGTCCACGACAAGTTCGCCCTTGCACTGGCCTCCCTCTACCAGCATGAACGCCCGACAATGCAGGATGTTTGTCGCATCATCGACCGTCTGGAGTCTCGCGAAGCCAGGGCCCCGGAGGGCGACACCTTATCGCATGATTTGCCAATCTATTATGTTGAAGAAGGTGGCTCTGATAAAAAACCTCAGAACCAAAAAACTCCAGATTCTACTTCACAGGCAAATTTAGAAGTCGCTGCCTCCCGCCTTGGTTTCCGAGAGATGAAGGATTGGTTCGAGCAAGACATCCAGGGGCCAATTTCATAAAACCTAAAACTTGCAACTCGCATATGCAAGTTGCAACTTGCACATGCAAGTTGCAAGTTTTGCACATGCAAGTTGCAAGTGTTACTTGCGGACTTGCACTTAAACCGCAAGTTGCAAGTCCGCAAGTTGCAAGTTGCCTGACAACACTTGTACTTTAAATCTGTTTCATAAAAAAAAACGGTCAGTACTTGTACTTGCTACTTGCACTTGCAGTGCAAGTAGTTGAGTGAAATTTTACTCAACGTTTTTCAGCAAGTGGGATTTTTAATGATATTTGAAGTTTTTGGAATTTCTTTTCGTTTTGCCGGGTATCATTTATTATTATTTTTATTTTATTAACATTAATTGCTCTAACCGATAATATTATATTAACAACATTTATGATTTACATTTTGCTTTGAAAAGCTGTGTACAAGTTCAAATAAATGCTACAACAAACTGTTATTTTCTTATTATATACATGAATTTTTTGGTTCTTATTAATGTAGTTTATTCCCTAATATTTTGTTATTCATTTGCAAAAACGTTTAGAAATTTCCTTGAAATTTAAGAGATCTGAAACTTTTTGACAGTGCAGTGCACTGAAACTATGGATGATGCAGGCAACTCCCTCTGTTGACTTGCACCGGTTTCGATGCTGGCCTTATTCCTGAGTCATTTGACTTTTCAAGAAAAACGACATTTCTCTATTTGTTTTATTTGAATTTTGGAAAAATTTGAGCTTTTATCCGGCATAACTTGCACTGTAATCACCCTACACGGGCGAACTTATAATCATTCGAGTCGTCTCACCAAGACTTAACTTTTTCTCCTGAGAGTATTATTCGAATTCTTTATGGTTTAAGAGATACCAGCGAAAATTTATTTTCGAGGTCCAAAATTGGCCATTTTCGAAAAGTCGTCTGTTGCAAGATTTCCCCACAGTTTCAACAGCGCTTTTCAGTCGGTCAAGTACTGACCATGTTTGTAGTCCCAAAGCAGAGTGTTATGCCAAACGGAGAGCTGTCTGCGGCATCTGTACCCACACACAGCAACGAGAATGTGAAATTTTGTAAATCGCAACCGGACTGTTTTGTACACAGCTTTCTCTCAACTCATGCAACTAATAAGAAAACGGCTTTAGACACGCATTTTTGGGACAGTTACTGAGGGTCTTTTTTCACAGTTTTGTGTTTTTAATTTCCGTTAGAGAGAAATAAGCATCAAAACTTGAAAATTTGACGAAAATCTGACAAAGTGTATATTTTTCTCGAAATCTTGAGCTTACCTGATCTCTAAAAAGATTTCCGAAAAAATAGCCCTCGGGAAGACGTTTGTTTTGAATCCTGAGCTGGTCGCTTTTCTTTAGCTTTCCCACATTTCGAGAAATCCATGTTCAAAAATTGTTTTCGTGCTATCGCATGTTCAAGTCGAAGAGTTGAAATGAGACAGGTCTGCCCTACCCAGCCTCTAACAAGCACATTCTAAGCTGTAAAATGATATAAAAATTATCCCTACAATTCCAAGAATTGGGCAAATTACAGTCTTTCAAAGTTTGCTGCAAATACCCGAACTAGTACCTTAAAGCCGATTTCACACGATGGGGATTTTCATGGGGATTCCCCTGGGGAATCCCCCGGGGACACAACATTTGAAAGTTTTCCCAAAAATCCCCAGGGGATGCTTGCTATGGATAACGTCTTGTTCTACGTGCCTCTGTCAGGAGATACTGCGGACGGAGTCGAGTCGGACTAAGACTGATTGATGGAATGACAAAACCGC
>JASAND010019734.1:0-12799 GCA_030248195.1 Trissonchulus latispiculum | reverse complement strand
ATATATATATATACGGTCACCCGGGGTTACTTTGCCTGACGGGGTAACTTCTGCCAGCGCCTTGAAAACAAAAATGGGAATGGGTCTGCTGCACTTACTATACAACTTTTACAGAAAATTTCTTTTGCAGCTTATTCTGCTATGTTTCGAGAATCTAACGCACTAAAGATGTAAGTTATAGCTTGAGAAATCAGAGAGTTATAGCCTATAAACTAGCAGCCGTCAATGCCAAAAACCGAAGTGCGAAATTTTGGCACTCGGGAGAATTTCCCTAAAAAGTACCCCCCTCAAAGAACCTATGAAAATTATATATCAAACGAAACCTTGGAGTTTCTGCTATCTGATACAGTTGATTTTAGTGCAATTCCTGCACTACCGTTAACCTTAGGTCGGCATGGCAGTGTAGCCCCACATTTTTTCAAGGTGGGGCTACTTTGCCTGCTCACTGGGGTTACTTTGCCCATTCAAAAAATGCCAAAAATATTCTTATAGGCTCTATTTCTAAACTGATTCACGTAGCCTTTTACATAATTTTGGTTTCGCACATAATGCTACAACAAATCAATATGCAAATTAGCTTGGTCTTTGCAACTTTCAGTCAAATAACGCTTAATTTTGCAGGCTGGGTAGCGTGACTAGTGTAAGTTCACCACCAAAAGAGTTACTCATGCCTTTCCTTCCAAGACTTTTCAGTACCAATAGCTTACTAGATTTTCCTTTTTCTCCATTCTCATACAGGCCGCACTTCCAAAAATTTTAATGTCACACTGGCTCTTCCCACCGCGAATTCCACACCCCCTGCCTTCTCCAATTCCGAACATCCCCTTTACCACCCTAAATAAATCCCTCCCAAGAAATACTGGTACCGGTATATACCCCCTCGACAGACGTGAAGTCTTAAAACGCCTGCCCTCTGGAAGTCCGTCCAAGGTCGACGGTGTAAGAGCTGAACACATCAACGAAGCTTTGTTGTCTGTCTTGGAAACCATGCGAACCCCGGCCGCTAAAAAGGTCCGCAGGTCGAAGAACTTGACACCACCCGGAGCCCCGATTACTCCTCCCAGTGAACCAGTGCCTTCCAAGCGCCGTCGTGTAATCCATGAATCCCCGGCTAATGCAAACGCGTTCGATAGCATGCGGGAACTGGAACCTGTAACACTGAAAGATCTGTCTCCTAATGACTGGGTAGTGGTAAAGGATGGAACCGATCTGGCCATAGCAGAAATCGAAGTGGTCAAAACTCGCGTTGCCACTGCCAACAAGGTTTCGCTCCATTCCAAACAGTCGTCCAAAAAGCCTGGCCTTGGTTTCCAATATGCCTCTAAAATGCGTTGCCAGCAGAAGGTTACAGCAGCTACAATATTGGCGAGATTCAAGAAAAATATTTCCAGCGGAGCTCGTGGCCACGTCGCGGTTGGTCTTCCAGGAGCTGGAAAAACCCAAACCTACGACTTCTGGCTCAGTGATATTGGAGAAAAGGAATTGAACACTCTAAGATCCCATCCACAATTCTTCGCCCAAATATCAGCATCGACGTAGATTCGATTATGCTGAAAATATTTCAGGCGACGACGAACCTGCAGATCCAGATCTTGCTACGGATGAAGAATTGGCTGAGGACACTGTTCAAACCTCTGCGACACGTTTATCTGCTGACAGTGATTTGCCTCCTTGTGTCCAAACAATGTGCGACGTCCTCAATGCTGAAGACTCTGTCTTCAGAGAGAACTACAATGGAAAACTTTATGGAGTCCACTGCCGCAGCTTGAAAAAGCTGTACGTGGGGGAAATGCTGAACGTATTTTCGTTTGACCCTGATTCCCCGGTTAATCAGGTTGAATTTCAGTTCCTTGATTTTCTTGGAGGCTCAAGATATAGACTGCGAGGAACCGGGCTGCGAGAAACTGTAAAGGCTAAAGACGTTTTCTTTGGCCCTTTAAGGGCCGAAGCCTTTGGCGAAAATGGCTACAATATTAATGAGGATGATTTGAAAGCTTTAAAGCAAAACTACAGTCAGTTGCTTTGCAAAAATTACTTTGCCTAAGACGTTACGGTGGCTTTTTCTTATTACAAAATGTTTGTTTCTTGTTTTTGAGTTAAAATTTTCTGCCTTATTTACAATTTTTGTCGTGCAATGGTTGTAAACAGTCTGTTCTGTAAGTGTTCAATGTGGCAGTAAACGTGGTTTTTGACGAATTTTGTTTTGATTCATGTTTTAAGTAGTTTTCAGTTTAGGAGGAATTAGTTTGTATATCTATAACACAGGGCAAAGTAGCCCCCATATCTGGAAATGGGGCTACTTTGCCCAAGCGTTGGCTAGTGCTCGAAAGATTTGTGTCGGTCAGACGGATCTAGTAAGCTGGTTGCCCCAAATTGTGTGAGGGCTAACTACAAACGTTTCTCCGTTGTGTCAAAGTAGTCGCTTCGAAGTAGCCAGGATGGTAGTGCCAGGAAGCTGTCTGAAACATCTGAAATATACAGTTACGACAGCGGTCAAATGAAGTTTTTAGGTTGTAGTACCAGCAGCGACTGTAGGAACCATCAATAATTTTTTTATATGAACAGTGTACAAACACACCCACCGAAAGCAAAAGATTTGAAGTCTCCACTGCATTCAGACAAGCCAGGCTACGTCCAGAAACTTGGCAAATTAGCGAAAAATTCTGCGGTTGCTTCCTTGAAGGCTTTAGCATGCAAAGGCTGCCTGTTTTACCTGGCTAAATTTTGGGCAGCATAATATTAGAGATGTCAGCGAATACTACGGTAGTTTTCACTTGACTCTAGACTAGAGTTTTTGAAGAATTTTGATAGAAATGGCAAAGTAGCCCCAGGGCTTGGCAAAGTAGCCCCAAACCGGTTTAACTTTGCCCAAGCAGGTTTTTTGACATCGGTGCTTACACGGTAAAACTCAGCCTTTCTTACGCATATGGGCAAAGTAGCCCCACCCCACACCCACCTTATGCAAAAGAAATTAAGTCGCTAGCTGTTGGCAGTCGTCTGCAATGAAACGTCAAAGTTGAAAAGTGGGCAAAGTAACCCCGGTTGACCGTATATATATATATATATATATATATATATATATATATATATATATATATATATATATATATATATATATATATATATATATATATATATATATATATATTTAATTAGGGTTTACCCTGAGCTTTCGAATGAGGTAGATGAGCGGGGTGCTTTAGTGGGTCTACATCGGAAAATACCAAAATTTTTGAAAAATTTCAGGAAAACTTGGATTTTAAAAATGTTGTATATATGTTTAAAATGAAAATGTGTATATAAACAAAGGCAAGTTTTGGAAATTTGATCAATTTCTGCATTTTAAGCATCCTATCATATAGAAAACGTGGTTTTATTGCATACAGATAATAACTACCAAGTTTCCTCCGTACGCATGGGATAACGTGAGAGAATGAGTGCAGTCTCAACCCCCCCCCCCAGACCGGAAAAAAACGTGTAGACCTCTCCGCACGAAGAAAAAAGAGTTAGCCCTCTCGGACAGAAGGGAAAAGGTGGAGACTTCTCCATCAACGATTTTTACCAAAAACTGGACATTTTAAGCAAACTAACAATTTTTAAAATTTTTCAAAAACCGAAAAAACTTGAATCTTTACTTTCTTTTTAAATAGCCTTTAAAATCCTCAATGTTCGCTTTGTTGAGATAAATCCTCTCAAAATTATGGAATATTTCAGGAACAGACCCCTGAAGTTGGGGTAGCCCTCCCCACAAAGAATCGGACCCATGTAAATTCTTTGAAAAAATTATATAACACATTATCTGAAAAATTAATTTTTGATAATGCTCCATTCAATAGCTTTAAATTTACGCATACGCATTTTTTGTGCATAAATAAGTCTATATATTAAATTCTCAAAATTCCCTCCCCTTTCGTGCCGCAGAAGCAGAATTAGTACCAAAACCCTGTTCAACATCTGACATCGGACCGCTTCACCCTAATTCCTTAAGCCGCATGACATTGTTCCACTCATATGACGGACCTACTTTTTTCTTTCTAACCAAATTTAACTTTTTGTTCACTATGAAAAGTGGTTCTTTTCCAAGAAATGCGTTACAAAGAACACAATTTTGGAACAAAAACTGGGCATCTGACACCACTTTTCAAGCCAAGCTGACGAGAAAAGCTGAACACCAACCCAAGTTAATCAAATAAAATACTTCCAAAATCTAAACATCTTTAAAATTAAAATCTAAACCCGGCGAAGCCTGAAATCTGCAAAAATACAGGTTTGGTCGGGAATTGGGAATGAATTGGGAAGCAAGCCTCCAACTTCCACTTCGTTTGGATTTGGATCGGTTTGAGTATACCATAAGGTACCCAGGGTATTTTATACCGGGGGGGGGGCGGGGGCGGGCCCCCCCCCGGACTCGGCCCCGCCCGGGCTTTTTGCTTCCCCCCCGGGATTTTTTGGGGGCTCAAAATTTTGCCAAAAATAAGCTAATTTTCGGAAATTTTTTCGTAAAAATGGCTATTTTTAGCTTAAATCCTGGCATTTTTGAGAACTTCTTGCTTTTCAACGTGTAAAATACGCCAAAAACACCCAATTTTTAGCTCATGTTTGCAAAATATCTTTCCCCCCCCCTCCCCGAAAACAAATCCCTAAAAAATACCCTGATGTACCGGGGCAAATACCTAAAAATACCTAAATCGCTAAAAATGCAGTAAAATAGCCTGTTTTCTACATATACTGCTATATAACTATTAACTATGCTAAAAAAGTGCTCAAAAATCGAGTTTGAGTACCAAAATAGACAATTTTTGACAAAAAAATTCCGGCAAAGCCGGAAAATTTTTGAAAATTTTGACCAAAAATCCTTAAAATTTGGCATTTTCTGGGCACGAAGCCCAAAAAAGTGGGGGTGGGGCCGAGTGGGGGGGAAGGGGTCGAGTGGGGGGAACTCCAAAAGACGGACGGGGCGCCCCCACCCCCCCCCCCCCCAGTAAAAAAGCCCAGACCCCCCCAAACCTCCCCCCAAAAAATTTTTCATTTTTTATGGCAAAAATCGCATTTTCTGCCGTTTCTAATGATAAAAAACATCTAACCATGAAGTAATTTTAACATTAGACAGTGGTTTTAAACTCAAAAACTTGATTGCCATTTGCCAACATGTTTCCAAGTCCAAAATAAGGTCAATATTGAGTCATAAGATCCATAATACAGTTAAAAACGTGTATTTCTCAGAGTTGGAAGTGGGTCGAAATTTCATGACCCGCGGGTACCCGCGACCCACGACCCACTGAGATTTTGGGGACCCACTTGACCCACTTCTTTAATTTGTACATTTCCGCATATTTAAGCACTCTATAGCACGCAACGAGCAAAATTAACCTTTTAAACATGAACATAGTGAAGTATTAAAACTTTCAAACAAAAATTTGACAAGTTCAAAGCTAACTCCATTAGATTTCGTCTTCGTTTTCGGTAGTTCTGAGCAAGCTATGCTATCGCATGTGTTGGGACCTAATAGATTGTATGTAACCTGGGATTAGCATACATTGTACACACACCATACATTGTAAATTTTCGGGTGAAATTAGCCCAAAATTTAGCGAAAAATTTGTGTGAACAAGAATAACTCGACCCGCTCTGACCCGCGGGTACCCACTGACCTGAAAGTCGACCCGCTGGTATACACCCACGACCCGCGGGTACCTGCGGCTGCGACCCACATTCAACTCTGGTATTTCTCATAATAATACACAGTTTAAGCCCAGTTGGCGGGGGAGTGCACAGGTGTGTTAATCTGGCATTTTTTTTAGGGTTTTGAAAGTGGGGGGGGGCTTCGCCCCCCCCCCCTAGGGAGGGGGAAGTGGGGGGGCTTCCGAAAAGTGGGGGGCGAGTCCAAGACATAACATACCAAACTTTTTAGCTAAAAATTAGCATTTTTAAGGTAAAAACACAAAAAATCGCTGTTTTTAAGCTTAAAATTAACTTATAAGTCCATAAATTAGCTAAAAATTGAGATTGGGGGCTTGCCGAAAAGTGGGGGGGGGCTTTCGAAAAGTGGGGGCCCCCCCCCCCCAAAAATGCAAGAGTTAAGGGGGGGGGGGGTGGGGGGGACCCCCCCCCCCCCCCCCAAAAAATCCAAAATTTTCGCGACCCCCCCCCAGATTGGCAGGTTTTTGCTACCCCCCCCCCAGATTTTTGGCACATAAGTGGTCAAAACGGGCATAAAATCGAAAATTGGGGGGGATCCCCCCCCCACCGGACTTTCCTTTGGGGGGGGGGGGGGGTTGGAAGAGGGTAACCCCCCCAAAATTTTTGACCAATGTTACCCCCCCAGAATTTTTGACATACCCTCCCCCAACTTTCGGCTAGCCCCCCCCCCGAACCCCCCCAGCGATTTTTGGACCCAAAAAGTTAGTTAAATTTGGCCGAAAAATGGTAATTTTTTGAAAAAATTTTCTAAAATTGTGACTTAAAATCGCTTTAAAACGGTACAAAAACGCCTAAAACGTGGAAAAGAGGCCTTATTTTGAAGAAAAAAGGGCTAAATTACAGAAAATTTTGCATTTTTTGGTCATTTTTCGAAATTTCTGAGGTCCGAATTCTGGGGAGGGGGGTACCCCCATCACATTTCTTGGGTCGACCACCAACCTTCCAAGATTTACCCCCCCAGACCCAAAGTTCCAGGGAAACTATGCCCCCCACCCTCCGTGACGTCCCCCCCCCTCAAAAAAGTTTTGGGGAAGGGTTGAAAAAAGGCTTGGGGGGGCTACCCGCTACCCCCCCAACCCCCCCACCTTACACCCATAGGTGTAATCGGGGGGGGGGGGGGTAACCCACCCCCCAGCCATTTTTCCAAACCCCCCAGAAATTTTTGGGGGGCCCCGGCTCCCCCCAACTTGGGCCAAATTTTGGACATTTTTAGGGTAAATTTTGCAAAACTTTTCAAAAAAGTCCAAATTTTTGCTTAACGTGTTGGTGAACCAGGCTACAGTTTGCCCCCTGTGAGACCCCCCCACGGAGAGGCCAGACCCCCCTCCCCCCTACCCGACCTCAACTACTCCCCCCCCCCAAGCCGAGCTCAAACCCCCCTCCCCCCCTAAAATTGGGTCGAAACCAAATAAAAAATGCAAAATTTTTGAAAAAATTTTTAGCAAATTCTGAAAATTTTTGGAAAAAAATTCGAAATAATGGCTATAGATCACATATAAAGAGCTAAAGATGGTTATTTATAGCAATTAAAAGGTAATATACGCAATTATAAACCACAATCTGGGCTAATTTAGGCATATTTTAGCACTAATTTGTCAATTTTCAAGCCCTATGTTCGCATACGAAAACTATTGACAGAAGCTTTTGAGTAAGTTTAATGAACAGTACATCGAAAAAGGAGCAGTTTTAGCAAAAAAAACTTGGGTACAGTTTAGGGGGGGTCCACCTCCTCCAAATTTCGGATTTTGGTGGGGTCCCCCGAGCCAAATTTGGACCTTCTACTCCCCCCCCAACCCAAACAGGTGGTACACCTATGTATCGCGAGAAATACACGTTTATAAAGGTTTTATGGACTTCTAAACTCAATATTGACCTTATTCTGGACTCAGAAACATGTTGGCAATCAAGTAGTCGAGTTTAAACACTGTCTAATGTCAAACAAAATTACTTAATAATTTCATGTTCTTCGGCATTAGCAATGGCTTGGCTGAAAATGCGATTTTTGGCATCAAAATTGAAAAATTTGTTTGGGGGAGGTTTGGGGGGTGGTTGTGGGGAGGGCTTTGGGGGGCCCCCCACATCCCCGTTACACCTATGCTTACACCTATGCCTATCTATGACCCCCAACCCCGTCTGTTGTCAAAACAATAAGCCTAGCAATAATGCCAATATTAATTTCATTATTGGATGGTTGATATTTTATCGTATTTTGACGCTCCATTATCTATTATAAAACCAGTATGTATCCCAGAAAAAACAAAATTCAAAAACAAAAAAAATTGTGGATTAGGTTGAGATTCGACCCACCACTGCACCCAATCCTGGATTTTGCGCTGGAACCTGTCAATTTCAGGTGTGCGGTAGGCATCTCACCCAACTGACACTGCTCCTCCGTAAAGTTGGATGGCCCCCGCACTTTATCTATGGACCAAAAATAGATGGCATTACATCGCATTACGAATATTTATGTTATCTTATTATATTTTATCTCGATTATATATTCATATGTTTATATTATAAAATGAGCAAACATATGGAGCAAACGTAAGTTTGTGTGACAACATCACAAAACTCTTTTCATCGACTAGTTAGTTGGCAAGTCAAAAGAGTTGAGATCTTTGTAAAAGCAAAGTTCATGTGCAAATTTACAATATAAGCAGCTGAATATTAAAACGTTGGCCAATGATGCCGAAAAATTCTATGTATAATTCAAATGAGCAGGAGAAATGTAAGAACTCGGACTTGTAGGATGTGTAATCTGTAGTGGTTATGAGTTTTCTTGAATCAATATAATGTAGTGAATGTAGTTTTATATTAAAACAGGCACGCACAAGAAGGTTATTGTTTACCACAGACGCAGACTCACGCTGTTCATCAGTAGATGAAAATTGAACGAGTCTGTGTCGCTTTAGTATTGAAGTGCCCTTGGGTAGTACCAATTTTTTCCAGTAGTTTTAGAGGAGGTCCAAAATAATGTGGATTTCACTTTTTGTGCCTTTGTATTTTACAGCTGTTACAACCAAAATCAGTAGCTATAAGCAAACTATTTTTTTGAATGTTTCGATAAAACGTCATCATTCATAAATAAATTCAGTCAGCTTTGTACTTTCTATCGGGACCTGTCGAGTATCGTTTATTAGTTATGAAATATCAGCACAGACAATAACTTCCTTTTTACACTAGCCTAGCTACACCCGCCAGCAACGGAAAGGTTGACCATGTGTCACCTTAATCCGTTACACCAAAAGCCGAAATAGTCAACTTTAACCTTTTCCTTGCTTCTGGGCTAAGATTAAGTTTTCTTGCCCTTACATAAACGTGGTGTTTATTTTACGTACATAAGATGTTGACTCTTAGCTCTAACGTTTCGATAGGTTCGTATATTCATTTTTCGTTAGCGTTATTTTTCAATAAACAGTTAAGAACTATTAAGAACTATATTAGCTTTGTTGCACTGTTAATACTTTTTACAGACTCCACAATTGCCTCCCTTGAGTCAGGTCAGGTCGGTCACTTGAAAAACTAAAGTATATTTTTATAAGTGGAAATAAGTTAGATGTGTGGTGACCCAAACTGTAAGTAGGTACTGAGAAACGGCAACGCAAAAAATTACTGCAGTCAAACTAGCAGTTTCACTTTCTGCGCTGTTGCAATGATGTTTTCTTGAATGCTCCTGTAGTCGAGGTTCGTAATTGATTTCCTTCAACGCTTTCGCAGTTCCACATCGTTTTAGACAGTCGATTTCTTGTGGAAAAGTTGCACAGTATCTCGTTTTATTCCGACTTTTCGAAGTTAAATTCACTTTTGGATCCGCCAATCGAATATTATACCGAACTCGCTGAAACCAGACAGCACAAATCCCTCGACAGGTCAAAATTTCGAAATTCTTTGGATCACACATGTCTAAGAATCGTGCATAATATCCATGCAGATAGGTGTCTAGAAAACTGTCATTTTGAGGACAACGATTTTTGGCACAGACTATTCGCTTGATGTATCTGCTGCACTCGAACAAAGCCCAGAGTGGATCGAAATTGGCGAAAGATTTCAAGAAAGATGCCGTCAGATCTCGACTTCCCGTTTCCTCCATGCAGCACTCGATGCAGTCGTTGGCTGTCGGATTCAAGACCGCATTTTCGCACTGCTTGAATGCATCATTTGCGTTGGAATAGAACTGATCTGCAAAGTAAGAGTGCGGTTCAACAGTGTCGTTTGGAAGAAAAAATTCCGGCGCAACCAGATAACAGTTTGTACCAAATGCTTGCAAAAGTACTACTAGCGTGATTAGCATTCGGCTGATTAAATAGAGAGCTTACACGAGAGGGAACTTATCTCGATTAGTTGATGAATTAAGAAATTTTTATTTCTTGTTGTTTTCCGCATTACCACATAAGAGACAGCGCTTAATTCTTCAGTCCAAACCTATGTAGTCATCATCATAAAAATTAGATCTTTTCATTATTTCGTGGGTTGCTGGAAAGAACACTAAATGATTTATTCGGGCGATGAAAAGTTTATCGATAATGTTGAGTGACCGGCTTGGGCTACATCCATATTTATAACTCCTGACACTCCACTCGTGCAAACGGGAGAATCTGAAACTAAAGAAGCCGTGGTGAAATCTAACTTTTGAATGATGAGGTGAAAATAATATTTGGTATACAATTTCCACAAATAATTGTAGGGGAAGCAGGCATAGGAAAGATTGATAAGCCTGATGTGGGAGTTCAGCTGATGGCCCTTTGGTGGAGTGTTAGCATGTCTGTCTCGAGATCAGAAGGGCCGTGGTTCTATCCCCAGCTGGGCCAATTCTTTACTTTCAATGGTGAGTGAAAAAGCTGAACCTCCCTCTTCCCTTCTCTCTTCTAGGTCCTGGTTTCGTGGGTACAAGGGTGCCTGACGCCTCCCGTTCGGGCTTGTCCTTGGTTTCTTCTTCTTTGTCCTCCAGGCTGGTAGAAGCGCTACGCAATTGTATTCTTTTTAATGTATTATGTGTTGTGAATTGTGACACTGTATAGGAATCTTTAATAAACTGTACATGTACATAATCCTCACTGTAAAAAAAACTATGTCAAGAAATTTACACAGGAGCTTTTAACAGTACAGCAATACCAATTTGCTCTAGCTCTATTTCATTCTGAGCATTCCGTATTTCAGAAATCCGTTCGACAATTCGTCTTCAGTTCCGCGTCTGCCCGGATTTTCAATCACGTGATATGGAACTCTGATCTGATTGGATGAATTTTGTCGAATCAATGAGTAAAGTGCATCCCTTTGGAAATATCCCGAGCACAATTCCAGCAGACTAAATATTAGGATGATAAACCAGGAAAATTTCATTTTGATAATTTCAAAGTCTTATCCTGAAATAGAAAATGTTTTAAGAAAGTCCATATCAGGGCAGACCTGCAGCAATTGAGCCAATAATGCAGTTAGGATTAATAACTTCACATGAAATTCAGAATGACTGAAATTATTTTGAGAGCACAACAGCTATTCTACAAGTTTAGGTTCGGTAAGCCAGTTGTGCAATTACTGAAACAGCTAGTTTTCAATCTAATTTAAACACTTTATGTGATAAAACTATACATTCCTTCGTAATAGAACCGACACGTCAGTTCTGAAATAACCAAAATGAAATAGCCATGACGGCACTTCTCCGAATTTGGAATAATTAATTCCTTTTGGGAATAAATTAGCTCAAATGAAACCAATTTCAATTGAATTAAGAGAGACTGGTCAACTTTTGTCAGACAAGCAGTATCATAAGCAGTATCAGGAATTTTTAAGGATTTCAGAGCCTTTAAAAACGCCCTCGCCCAGACAATAACTTGTTTTTGCTGTCATGGGGTGATGGATAAAATCAAAAATGCAACCTACCTTATAATTGACTTCGTACAATCAAATTGTAGAAATTTTGGCATAAACATTAAACCCTGTTACTTTTTCTCAGAGGAATCACGTCTTTGTGATTCCGGCCTATTTCTCAGATGCTCAAAGTGTTGATTCAAAGTTTCGTCATTACAATGAAGTAAACTCGCCAAATTGACTGACTGACAATCTGACAAAAACTCCGACTAATTTAGCGTAAAGTAACGTATGCGGATATTATATTAGAAAAATGAATAAATGAAACTTTTGAATTAATTAATTAAATTAATCTAAGAATGAACAAATTGCTTTATTCAACGGCCTCTGAAACGGCATTAGAATTCATTTCCGCACATAGTTGGAAAGTTCGAGACTTGCTGCTCTGGATGCTATAAACAGTGTTGCGATGAAAACAACCAACGATGTTCCGTAGAAATTACAAGACAACCTGTATTTACGATGTAATATAAACTTTTGTATTTACCATCTATAAAACCATTTTCTATAATCAACAATGTGATTCCTGCAGTTTCTGCTGGAGCTTTTCTAAAAGTTTTAAAATGTTTAAAACAAACAAATTCAATTAAATAAAATTGAAATTAAGAATAACGAAATATTAAGACTTCAAAGTATTAAAAATATCTGAAGCACTCAGCATTTTCGGGAAACGAATCTACTCAACGCAACCGCCAGCCATGAGACCCTAATAAAATAAAACAATAAACGCTTATATAACTTTAAATTAAATTGAAGATTGGTTAATTTCCAATTAATTAGTCGTTAGCTTTTTCAACTACAGCTGAAACACTTTCACACAATTTCCTTTCGTTCCCATGCTTAATCCAACAGGCCAACTCTATCGACTGAATGAATAAAATCATGACTGAAGAGACACCCTTTATTTATGTAAAGTGCGAGTTGTGCATGTGCACTTCTACTCAAAACGAAGGCATGCGTGTGGGACAGTTAAGTTCCTGCGATTGCAAAAGTTCCGTAAAGAAAGGGAACATCAAACAAATCAGAAAGAAAGCCATGCACCACGGAAGGTCGGAAGGACTTGAACTCACGACACATCTGGGGGAACGTTCTGCCAACTGAGCTACGGAAGAACAGTCGCATCACTCAAGCTGTACCAGAGTTTGTACTCATACAAATTCGCACAAGTCAGAACAACGGTTAAATTTACATTTTATAAATATTATTCCTCGTTGCAGTTTAAAAGAGGAGC
>JASAND010019732.1:0-33386 GCA_030248195.1 Trissonchulus latispiculum | reverse complement strand
AACTGGTTGAAGCTAAACATGGCAATAATGTTTTTCTGGTTACAATCGTTCAATTGCTATAGCAACGCACAATCATATTGTGGTGACAAAAATGATCGATCTTCCTAAAAAAATATATTGATGCACATGGTACGCTAAAACCAGCTAATATTTCGCTGTCCTAATGACCACAACATCTATTAAATAGCAGAACAGCTATTAGCTTGTCATTTTTGCATTTTGCATTTTGCTAAATGGTTGCTTTTTTCGAGCTCTCTTACTGACTGGCTCCTATGACTATCTTTTGGTGTCAACAGTGTGGTATTAAATTTGGAAGAAGAGGTTTGGGTCGTCATATGAAGAACAAACATGTAAGTATTTTTCGTATTTACACACTAAGTGAGAGTTGCTCATTGCTGCATTAATGTACTCCAGGGTTGCTCACAACCTACTCCGATGCTGCTCCCAGCTTACTCCGAGCCTACTCCGATGCTGTTCCTATTCCGTTATTCTGTTCTTTTTTCTCGTCGAAATTAATAAAAAGGTATATATACAGTAGGAAGCTGACATCTAACAGCAACAATGTCTAGTTCTAAATCACACTCCTGTGATCAGTGTGGGCTGATGTTCACAACAGCGTTCAACCTACAGCGTCACATTCAGAACGTTCACAATGAGGACTCTAAGCTAGAGGCTAGCACAGAGGAGAGTAGTGAATCGAGCTGTGGAGAGACATGCCACACTGTTGATATCGGTGAATTTTGGGATAAGCTGGTGAAACAGTCTGAGCAAAAATATGATAAAAGGATAGATAGATTAATGTCTGACTATCAGTCAGATGGACATGACGAGGATGAGGCAGAAATTGAAGCCTACAATGAAGTTCGACCAAGAATTCGAGCAGATCTCAACAGAAGAATTTATTTCCATATCCTGCGTTGTAAAGCCTTTCTCAATGATCCTATTATTGAGAAAATTTTGGACAAACAAGCAGATTATGAGCAAAAGTATTCTAGTGAAGAAGAAGCACTGAAGCGAGCTATTGACAAGAACTCTGACATAAGCACTGTGGTGCTACCTGAAAAGGTAGTTGGTTGGCAAGCAAGCGAAAATAGTGAGCATAGTGATTGAACTGAACTAAACTGGGAATAGGCTTGGTGTAGGTTTTAAGTAAGAGTATGTTTGCTGATGTTTGACGTTTTAAAGGCTTAGCGTTATGTAATCTTTTCCGTACTTTTAGTTAGAACTACAAGTATTTTTGATGCTCTTTAGTTACTCTTGATTGTTGTTTATTTGCTCATTGGTGCTCCTGACTACTCTTCAGTTACTCTCAAATTACTCCGAAATTTACTCCGTGTTACTCATTGTACAGTTATTGTTTGTAAAATATTCATATGTTGTAAGAGTTTGGTATTGTACATTTGCTATTTAAAACAATGAGCAGATGGAATTTTGATGATCGCGTATATGTGTAACTTATGTGTAACTGTATATGAGTATGTGAAGAAAAATAAAAAAAACAGAAAATATTACAAAAAAACCGTAACGGTAGCCTAGCCGTCTGATGAGACCCCTTGGCAGGAGTCGAAACGGTTTAGCCGTTGTCTTGGCAACTGTCGCCATGGCAACTGTTGCCATAGTAACTAATGCCTCCATTCTGGTATTGCAGTATAGTATAAATTAGAAGAACCCAGAGAAAACCCCCATTTGTGTTATTTTTCTTGGTTGAGAGCGGTCGGTTGAGGTTTGAGCTTTTGAAATAATACTTGTAGATCTGCTCATTAGAGTACAACTTTTTCAAACTTTTTCGTAACTATTAAACTTTTTGCTACCTGTAGATTTAGTAATTAAATTTGGCTAGAGACAACACTAGCACTTTTCCAAAACTTTAGAAAACTTTTAACAACTTTTTAAAGCTCAACTTTTTAAAACTTTTCCAAAAAAACCGTAACGGTAGCCTAGCCGTCTGATGAGACCTTTTGGCAGGGGTCGAAACGGTTTAGCTGTTGCTATGGCAACTGTTGCCATAGCAACCAAAGACTCTATTCTGGTATAAATTAGCAGAAACCTGAGAAAAACTTCATTTGTGTTATTTTTCATGGTTGAGAGCGGTCGGTTAATTTTCTATCTATCTAGCTATCTGAAACTTTTAGATTTAGTAATTACATTTAACACAACTTTTTTGCTAGGTTTGGTAATTATATTTAACTACATTATAAAACTTTTTCCTAGCTGTTGATTCACTTTTTCAAAACTTTTCCCAACCTGTTGATTCACTTTTCCAAAACTTTTAACAACTTTATTAAACTTTTTCGCAACTTTAGAAAACTTTTTACGACTTTATACAAAATGTTTGCTACCTTATAAAACTTAATAAATTTTTTCACAGCTGTTTTAAACTTTTTGCAACTTTGTTTACAACTATTTGCACGTTTATAAAACTTTTTTAAAACTTTTACAATTATCGAGTCAATTAATTATTTCAGTCAGGTCTACCAGCTTAATAATTAGTAATAGTAAATAGGTAAAAATATCTGGGTCCCTCCTCCACTGGCGGCTGAATGCTCCGGCTCCGGGTGGTTTTGGAACTGTCATTTTATCACTTTTTTATTTTTTGTGCAGCTAATTTTTATTCTATTTTTACAGCTATTTTCAAAAACTGAAAAAATGCTTTAAAAACATTTACAAAAAACTATCGCAAAAAATATAAAAAACATCTGCCTCCCTCCGGCTGTGGCGGCGGGAGGCTGCGCTCCTCCGGCTGTGGATGCGGAGGCTCCGGCTCCGGGTGGTTTCCGGACCGCCATTTTATCACTACTGCTATGTTACTTCGTTTGTAAAACTACATTTCCAGATTTGGATTTTATTTCAATCCCAATAATTTTTGACCGAAGAAGAGATTGTATTGTAGAATTTTGATTTTTATGGCAGTCCGGAAAGGCTTTGCTGAAATGTGCGGCCTGCCGTGGCGCCATGTACCTCATTCATCGAGCGATCCAGTTGAACGGTACCAGAAGCGGGGTCAAGACCATTGTGGATGTGGTCTGCAAGGGACTCCACATTGAGGACGCTCATGTCTGTAAATGTGTCAGTACCGAATTCGTGAGAAGGAGACAACCCACAAACAGCGAAAATATTAATGATTTTAATCTGTTGGCTAGCTCACGCGCAAGGCAAGAAAGGATGCTTTCCGTTTTTTTCGCTTTTTTCGCTTATCTAATAAAAAATACAACAATAATAAATATGCATTAAATAATTTCGCATGTCTAATCCTTGAGCAGACCTACAATATTGTTTGAATTTATTCTTGAAAACGCTGTCACAGATGTTCAGAAATAATTTGTCGTTCATTAAAAATTCTTCAGTTAGAAATTGATTTCCTTTTCTGTTTCTTAACTATGATTGATTGTTTCTATTATTGCCATTGTATTTTCTCGTGCTCCAGTGGCGCAATCGGCTAGCGCGCCGTACTTATAAGCAGTACCCGCTGAGAGATGCGGAGGTTGTGGGTTCGAGCCTCACCTGGAGCAAACATTTTTTTAAACTTGGAACCTTTTGAACTACAGTTGTCTCTGTGCTGCATATAAGAGGTATGTAAATTTATGTGAAAGGACTATACGTTGCATTCGAAAAGTAGGAGTCTACGGTAAAAGAAGTTAACCCTAAAGAATTATTTGTAGGATTTTGACCCCAAAGAATTATTTGTAGGATTTTGATTTTTATTTCACTCTGGAAAGAATCTGCTGAAATGTGCGGAAATGCGGAAATGTGCGCCATGTACCTCATCCATCGAGCGATCCAGTTGAACGGTACCAGAAACGGGATCAAGACAATTGTGGACGTGGTCTGCAGAGGACTGCATATTGAGGACATTGTGATAATGTATGACCTGTCATTTGGCTTTAGATATGACGTCGAACCTAAACGTCACTACCCAACCACTCTTCACTGACTCACAGCCACAACTGCCCTTACAACTACCCAATATGGCGAATGTCAACTATTAGCTAGCCAGACCTATGAATTTAGACAGAAGTGATGTAAAATCATTGAACGTTTGTCAGAATGTAATATTAATTCGCTTAGGCTTAGCAACTCGAGTACAATTTATATCTTTCCTGTCGGTGCTAACTTCACATAATACCCCATCTTTTGGCCCCGGGCGGCCTCGGACGGGTCCACTTAGTTAGACGACTTGATAAAACGAATGTTACTCACAGGTACCTTAGGTACTAGTAAAGATAAAACTTTTGTGAAAATTACGTAAAGATAAAATGAAACAACAGTGGTGAACATACACCATACCACGGTTGAGCACACAACTTTTCTAACATGCTAACCGGCCAACGATAAAACTACTCGTAACTGAATCGAGAGATTTTTGACAAAACTACTGCAAAACTTACTTACCTACTTCAAAACCTACGTAAAATTTTCAAATTCCCGCCCGAGATCACCAAGGTACCAAAAGAGTAAGGTGCACCGACAGGAAACAAGATCAGAAAGAGAGAACAAAACCCTATTGGAAATATGTATAAAGATGACAAGAAAAATTATTATGCATGTAGATATCAAACAAAAATGCAAGAAATCAAAAATTGTACATGTAATTAGCAGCCGTAATGGAATGAAGTAGTACGAACAATGCCAAACAAAGAAAATACTAGATTAGTGAAAACAAGGCAAGTAGGAATAAAGTCATCAAAGAATTGTAATTTTTCAAGAAAAGAACAAAGAAAATTTGGAATGTCAGAGAAAGAGCAAACCGTGTAACCGCTTTTAGTAGAAAAACAAAACAGACAGAAAAGTGATAGTGAAAAACTAGCTATACCGACACCGACGATTACAACGGCTATACCGAGGTGGCGGGCACCCTAACAAAAGAAGAAAGAAAATGTAATCAACTGAACCCCAATTTTAAAATTTGATCCCTGCGGCTCCCTCCCTGCAAATCACAACCAGTATAATAGAACCCGAAAGAAATACCAATCACCAATACACTGATTAAACAACAACACAAAAGTCACAAGATTAGGATGGGGGAACAGTGTCACAGGTGTGCGATGGAAGGGACACTGGCGGTATACTCCCCAGCACCGCAGACAATGCAATGTCCAACCGTAGACAGTCACCGAACCAAAAAACCCCTCCAGCCGGACCCTACCAGAGCGAACCGTACCAGGCCTCGAAGGGTCTCCTGTCAAAATCCACTGAGTCTAACCCAACCAAACCAGGACCAAAGTCAAGCGGGACTGGAACAAGGCACAAATTATGGCCAAACAAGCCGTGCACCGCCTGGCCCAGCAACCCTATGGCGACCGGTAGACCAGGAAAAGTTCACACAGACCCAAAAGGCCAACAGAAAAAGCAGAAGGCCCCCAAACCCTCCAAAGGCCGGAAGACCAACGGCCAAACCTGACCAAGAGCCGACTAGATGGCAGACGGAAGCAGGCAGAAGAAGCCTGCCCCACGGCAAAATAGGCAGGAGAGCCACAAATACCGGAACGACCATGGCCCCAGTCGCCGGAGAAGCAAACAAAGGACGCTAAGCGCCCTCAAAAGTCCAAGAGGCCAAGCCAAGGAGGCCAATAGAGCAGCGCTCTCCAAGATGGAACAGGCGAGCAGGGAAAGCATGCCCACCGACGCAGCAGATTGGCCAGAAACCGCTGGCCAACCAGTGGGCCGACCACCATCCCAGATGGAAACAAAACAAAGGGCGCAGGATGCCCCCAAAAAGTCCAAATAGAAGGCCAAAAAGGCCACCACCAAATGGTGCCAATCCACATGGCTACCACACAAAAACAATGTGCGGCCCAGCGTGAAAGCCGACGGCCAACCTGACCGAAACCAATCCTTGGCCGCCCAACCAAACAACCAACGACCAGGCCATGGTCATAGCAAACAGTTCAAAGGCCTGGCAGGAGATGAAACCAGTAGGGACCCAGCGCCTACAACCACCGACCAGTCACGGCGGTAGCCAACCGCGCCAGACCCCGCGCCGAAGCAAATGGCCGGTAAGATCCAATCCAAACCAGCGGACACAATTCCTGGGGAGCACACCCGGCACTGAGGATGGGGGGTCGGCACCGGCACAGCAGACAAAAGATTACTGGATTAACCGAAACACACAAAAACAAAAATTAAGGCAATCATATAAAGCACAAAAGAATCATGATTAGAAAATGGCAGAATTAAACAAAACAAAATATTGACGACACATAGTTACAGCCCCACCTATGACTTTAGTAGCTCCAGAACCAATGGGAGAGACGCAGCCCCGCTTAGCGGAGGAGAAACCCCATAGGCCTGTGCTTATCAAAGAGAATCTCAAGGCTAAACTAAATGAAACGGAATCAAAAAGGAAAAAGAATGTTAAGGAGCTTGCGGCCCACCTCACCCGGTGTGCGGAGACCGGAGCGGCCCGCAACTTAACACTCCAAAAGAGAGTGTGAAAAAGGTAGGAGCACCAAAAGTTAAAAGTTGTAAAAAGGTTAAAAAGAAAAAGTCCAATCTGCTGTGTGGAATTTAGAAAAGTCAACGAACAGAGATCAAAGTTTATTCCAGTGAGAAAACGAAAACGTCGACTTTAAGGTATCAAGGAGAAATGTTTATACGTACTAAAATCAAAAAGGAAAGGAAAATTTTTGAATCATTTACAAAACTCAAAGGATCTAATAAATAGAATACTCAAGTGAACAAGAATTTATAAGTTAAATCAAGAGACCGAAAAAGAAAAGGAATTCATCAAAGGATTTTCTAATTCATTTCGGAGGAAATCACCTAAAAGAATCAAAAAGAGAACGACATACGTCAAGAAAACAAATAGTATAAGCCACACAGTAGATAAAAGTTAAATGTAAAAATAGTAAAAAGAAAAGGAAACGGAAAAACCCCCCACCCCCATGGTAAAACAGTCAAAGATGAAAGAAAAAGGTAAAAAGACTTTTTAAGCACCAGTTTTAGCACCAACCCGTGAAGAAAGGGGCAGGAATATACACAAACAAATGCATGAGAACTCAGGGCGGAACGATCCGACCGATCGCCGCCCGGTGGGCCTGCTGACGCTCGTTCCAAAGATCTTCCATTTGAATTCCATTCCATTCAAATTTGGGAACAAATCGGCGCGCAAAATCATCATGACTTTACCTAACCAGTTGCGAGTCTGTTCCTTATGCACGCGAATGACCTCGCTGATAATCTGATTATGCGACAGATTGTTCAATTGATTTTTGTTCAACCCAATTCCCCAATAAGGGTCATGGGTTGCCTCAACCAGCAGTTGGCAACCAGAATCGCGCAAAAAATCTACAAAATCTGGGCAGGATTTAGCCTTGGCACGAAGAACCTCTAGCATAACAAACGCACGTACGTGCATATCTTTGCCTTGCCACATTTTGCGAATAACCGAATCAGGTGGCAACCAACCCAAAATTTGTTCAGCCGCAAATTTGCAGTAAAATGGATTCAAATACTGCGCGCAGGCCTCGGCTGGGGCGTGCCAGCAAGCGAAAAAGAAAAGTTTTCGAAATTGATAAGCTTGCTCAGATGTTTGAAAATATAAACGCCACAATTCAACCCACCCGTTTGCACCCGGAACCTTTTTCGGCTCAAGACGAAACATATTAGAAGCCGGGTCATTAGCGCCTTGAAAACTAGCAATCGGATGAAAATAATTAAAATTTGATGCACGCATCAAAACATGTCCCAAACACTCATCAGTGACTTCCTTCGCCACCTCAATCATTTTCTGAGACCTAGTTTTCCACACTCTAATCAAATCTGCCGACTGCTGGAAGCGCGAAACAGATGGATAAATATTGAAAAATGGAAAAAATCGCGAGACAAGATCAGCTAATGCGGCAACTTTGTAAGGAGCAAAACCAACAACTTGAAAAGATTCAAAAAGGACTTCACCATCGCGCACAATAGCTGGAAATTTGATGGACAGCTTCCAATATTCAGGTTCTTCCAACTGAATACGATACGAAGGAGGCGAAAGAGGCTCCAATTTATCCCATTTGATATCCGGACTTGCCTCAGAAAAAAGAGTCTGTATAACTTTGAAATATTGTTCCATCGAAAAATCAGTCAACGAAAACGGTGCATATTTCAAAGTCTTCAAATAATTGTCCCAATATTTGAAAGAATGCGTAAAACAAGGACTCAGAAGTGAAGAATCCAAGTTTGATGAAAAATCAGGCAAGGTCACCACCTGCCACTTGAATTCTGAGTAAACCCGCAATGGAACTGCCCTGCGGTCATTCAAAATAGCTGACCAAACTGCCTGATGGAAAGGCGGGTCAATTTCCTGTGGACCTTCATACTTAGGAGCCCCCAAAAGGGCACCATCATCAGTGGTAAGGTCCGGCGACGGAGGTTTCATAGACTTGATTTCCCGATCGGGAGAAAACCCGCTACGATATGTAATATGCGGTGGTGGCTCCGCGGCAAAACGAGGAACTGGTTTCTCCACCAAATAGCGCGCCGAATACTTATACAAAACTGACTTCGAATTTGCAGGATGTTCCCAAGTGGCTGCCGAACATTCAAATTGCTGATGTAAACTCGCAAAAGACAAAAAATGTTCATCAGGCCACGTAATCGTATGAGACGGTGGAATAGTTGCAGGGTCCTTCAATGGAAAGGTCTGCAAGGGATATTCAATTTCAAAGGAGGCAGATGTTCATCTTTGTGAAGCAGAAAAACCCGTTTAGCGTACCTAGGATCAGTCGAAGAAGGTTGTGAGGCCTCCTGAGCCTCCGCAGATCCGGAAGTCCCAGGTTGTCCAGAAATGGACGAGGCCTCGTCCGAGCTAAAACGTACCGTAGTACGTGAAGCCGGGACTGAAGAAGAACGCGAAGGGCGATTTGTGCCCGGAGTAGGAGCAAACATAGGGTCGGGAGTCAATCCCAAACCTGCAGATGGAGTGCCGGCAGGCGGGACGCCCCCTTGCTCCGGAAAAGTAGAACCGGAAAAATAATTTGCAAAAGTTGAGGCATAGAAAAGTCAGCACGCGACATCAAAACATAAACAATTTCAATAGCATCCCATGGGGGTAGATGACCAATCCAAACAGACAAAATTTCCCTAGTAAAACCCAAAGAGGCGAGGACCGCAAACTGGAAATCAGTTGAAATTTGAGGCATGCGGTGCCAAAATGCATCAGAAAAAGAAGTACGAGCTGCAACAGGTAAGGAGCCCAGACCTGGAGTGCGAAAATTTAAATGTGGCATATACCAAGCCACATGCGAATAGTCCGCCTGTTGTAGATTCGGCTGATTTTGCACGTTCCAGATAGGGACTGTAGGTGAAGGGGAGGGAGAGGTAGGGGCGGACCGGGAGGAAGGACGGGGAAGCAACGCAACGGCCAACTCATGCGCGGCTGAAATGTAGAGGTGGGCGCCGGTTGATTCCGTAAAAAACTGGAAAGATTCACTAAAAGTTGGAGGGCGCACCACACCTGTTTGAGTAGAAATACCAGCTGCAGAGGTAGACGACGCAGCTAAATTTAGACGTTGCGGATCCGGCCAAGCTCCGGGCGGAGCTGAAACCGGCTGGAGCGGAGGTTCCGCAAGAATTTGTCCAGACAGCGAAAGAGAATCAGTCACCAAATTTGCAGGTAACAAAACTGACGCGAAACGCGGAGGCCCTTGTTCGGTCTGACAAGGCAGCACTAATTGAACACAGGGTTGCTCCAAGTTTAGAAACGAAACAGATGAATTTTCATTCGAATGAAAGACTACATCGGCCAAACTAACTGCCGAAGCTGTGGTAGCCGGCGGAAAAAGTTGGTCCATAATTTCATCCTGAGAAAGAGAGGCCGGAGGGGGAGGGGCAGGAGGAGCCGAGAGGTCCTCGGTCTCCATAGGAACAACAACAGAAGGGGCAGGGGAGGGAATGGGAGTGGGGGAATGATATTGACCGAGGGTAGGGACGAAAAGGAAGACGTTTGCATCGAAAAAGGTTCAGTAAGCGGTTCAAAATTTCCGGACACCGGACCCGCAGTGCTGCAGGCGACACCTCCCTCACCGATAACCGCAGCCGGTCCAGGTGGAGCCAGAGGCGAATCCTGCTCGATGCGGGACGAAGCCTCCACCCCAGAAGGACCGACCTGCGACGGCTGAGCCGACGACGAGGAAGGGCCTACGAACACCGCCGAATCTGAGGGAGACTGATTTTCCTCTGTATAAACAACGTGGAAAGCCGCTGCCGGCTGATTTGACTGTTCAGAAAGGGGGGAGCGGGTAGCGGAGGGTATAAGAGGACGGAGGGGGGTGGAGGGGAAGGACGGGTCCCCAGCTGGAACGTCCTCCTGAGAAGGTGGCCTAGAAGGCACCTCCCATTTTAGAGGAGGCGTCTCAGATCTGGGCTCATTTTCAGCATCCGAAGAATTTGAAGAAATGTCTAGAACTTCCGAGGGAAGCCCCTCAGGCACCTCATGCTGCTCTGCAGCTTTTTCGTCCAGTTTGCGCTCCTCACGCTCTTTGTCCGGTTTCTGCTGTTTCGGAGCGAAATTGTATTCCGGTTCCTCCCCGGCTAATTCAATTTGTTGTGCGCTCGGAACCAAGACAGGAGTTGGACGATTTCCCACAGAAGTGAACAATTCAGAATTCAGCTTGTCCTGATCTGGCAAAAGTTCCAGAGGCGGAGAGTTCGACAAAATTTTGACATCCACCAATTTTTGAGAGTGACGCCTGTCACCATCAATATGCGCAACTAGAAATTTTGTCAAAGGTCGGAAAACAGGCTCATCCATAATATGCGCAAGAGCCGAGCCTTCAAGACGTTCTAGAGTATCAAGCTGTGAAACTTGGCTCAGGTTTTTGTGCGCTGCAGCAGTTGAAAATGCTCTGTAGAAAAAGATGGACACGAATGCAGCAAGCGCTGAACAACTAGAACCAAATCAACCGCATCTTTGATCGCGTACGCAATTTCAGAAGGCTTCAAAAAGGACATAAAACCGTGCGCAGAAATTTCCTTACACAGACGCCCCGGATATTTGAGAACGTGTTGCTGTAACCACCCCATGGACAGGTTCTCATGCAGTTTAGGGGGGGGGGGGGAAGACACCTCTGATTGTTCTCGTCAAACCAAATATGTGGGCCCCGCACTGGATGTTCAGGGTAATTCTCGGGCGGGAGTCCCTTAAGGGCCATTCTGCGATAAGCAAAACGATAAAAATGATTGATATCAACTAGGGAATTTCTGGCATCAATGCCCAAATTGCCCAGAATCCGACGTGCGTCGCACAACGCGCCGACTGCCAAAACCGAAACGGCGTGTTATACAACAGCGGCTGTATCGCATAACGCAGTAATTTCCAAGACGGGACTTGGAGGTAGATGGCGTGAACCATCACCACCGTGATTCTCAGACCAGACTCAAACTGGGATTCCACAGTCGGATTCAGAGCATCAATTCGTTCGCGAAAAGCTGTGATATCTGTTGGGACTGCGAACTGTAAAGTCGTCGCAGACTGGCCCGTAGGGATATCCAACCATTTCTGAGAATGGCCCTCAACATCCAGAACAAGGAAACCCGCCTCCTTAGCCCAGAAAAATAAATTTTCGACCTCCCCGAAGAGGTCTGCGATGTCTATGATAATGCAAGTGGCCGAACGTAACTTTTCAGGCAAGAACGTAGCCTGATGATTTGTATTCAGCCAGTCGCCAGCGTCTGTCGGCGGCGGAGCCAAAGTCAATCTTAGGGGGAGGCTTTTCTGCAAAAACGAGGCTCAAGTCTCCTAAAGAAATAGGTGGCAACGGCTCTGAATTAGATTTTCGCTTTTCTGAGCGTTCCCGCTTCCGAGAAGAACGAGACTGACGGTGAGCCGCTGCTTTTCGAGAACGAGCAGATTTCTGAGATTTGGAGGAGGGACCTGGAGACGGGTCCGAGACTGTCTCAATATCGACTGTGACCTCTGAGGTGTCTTTTTCAGATGGCTGATAACTCGTATCCGATTCCGAAGTACGAGACTTTTTCGTCCGCTGAGAGCGGCGTAAGGGAATTTGAGAGCTAGGAGGGGCACCCACTTCGGAAAGCTTTTTCCAGTCCCGGGTCGCCCCTTTTTCCTGTAAACTTTCTGCCAAAGGTTGCTCAGGGCTAGACTCCCGTTCCGACGTTTCGGATTTATCTTGGTGACGGCGTTTTCGGACCATTTTTCTGCCCGACAGACGCTGAGGCAGACTAACTGACACTACACACTCAAACAATCAAAAATACCACCTGATGAATCTTCCTGAACTGGTCCAGAAAACAAACGAAACGTGGACAGTAACCCCAGAAGGCCTCCTGACCAGTGAACCAAGCAGGACGCGCAACCAAACAAGTGACCAAACCAGCTCTGAAACAAAAATAGATATAGTGCATTACATAGAAGTGAAAAGAAAAGCCAGGTTCATTACGCCAAACAGAAAAATTTATAGAAAAAGTAACCCAAGAGAATAGAAACCAAAGTACAAAGAAAATTTCAAGGAACGCGAACCTCAAGGGTACCCGAAAGTACGTATTCAAGGAAATTCAAAATTCAGTGCATCAAAATTAAAGAAGTACGTATTGTACAATTTAAGAGGATTCAAGAGTGTAATTTTAAAAGAATAAAAATGACAGCAGAATTTGTAAAATTTAATCTAAGAAAGAATACGTATACGTATACAAGAAAACATCCAAGAAAATCTATGGAAAAAGAATTTTATTTACCAAAACGGTAGGAACCAGGTTGGTGCCAAACGAGGATACACAAATATATAAGCGCCTAAAATAGTAAAAAGTAAAATAAAGTTAAAGGCTAAAACAAAGAAAAAGATGAGATCACACTAGAACAAAAATCTATAAAAGTGAACAAAGACATAGGTGAGGCATACATACAAAATACAAATTACGAACAATACCAAACAAAACTAGGTGAGGAACGGCTTGAGACGATTTACATGAATTTTTTCCGTAGGCGGGTCTGTTTTGTATAAGGCCTAGAATAGACTCAATTTTATGTTTTCGAATTGAACTGCATAGAGGCAAGTTATGCAAGATGAAATCATGCTACAATCGCAATTTCTTGCACAAGAGGGCAAGGAATTGCCCGAGAGATGGTATTCTGTCCAAAAATAGTCTTTAGCACTATGATATTGCCAAAGTGATTCAAAACGGCGCTATTCTCTCCAACGTTTCAAGTTTTCGTAATTAACTCGAGTTACAAGTCTATTTCACATTCAGAAAGAAAAGATGTGAGTAATGGTTGCTGGGTTCGAATGCCGCACCTATAATTTCTACTAATGGGTTTTAACCCATTTGATTCAAGTGCGGTTAGCGAAAAAGACTGATCCTGCTCCATCTGAAGTCAGACTGTCACTTCATTGGAATCTTATCAGTATCCTATTAATTCTTGCAAAGTGTCCGGACTGAGGACCAGATTATTTTGGAACGGATCATTGAGTTGTGTCCTAAGCGGAATCAGTTAACCTAAGGTACATTGGAGTCGATAGAATCGGATTTGCTGGTTAAAGCAGGGATATTCTCAAGCGAAGTGCCGAATCAATTGTGGCACCTAGAACCAGAAGTGAACTTTCGTATCTCACTCTTGCAGTTGTAAACCTGAACTTTAACTGAATCAAATTAACGTTTGTCAATCTTTTGTTTATATAGGATCAAAATGCTGCTTTCTGTTATTCTTACCCTGTTGGGCATGGATAGCCTCATTTCTCTGTTCTGAGAGAAGAATTTAAAGAAGAGATTAAAATAAAACCTTCTACTAACCCCATAATCGTCGGCCAGGAAACTCCCAACCGGACCCCCCTTGCGTATACCTTGGTGACCGAATAGCATCCGAAAGTGCTATTGTCACCCAAAGACCGGAACTTGTACTACTAACATCCTTAATTTACTTAATTTAACTTGTTGTGTAGATCTTATTAGTATTATTTTAGTTTATATTGTCCTTGGTATGGAGGACGGACAAAGAGTTTTAATTTAAAGCACGAGCACAAGCATATAGAGACCGAACAGCAGAGTTTAGTGATAGATTTAGTAGTTAGTTAGTTGACGACAAGAGGAAGAAAGAAAGAACTAGTTGAGTTGAGTTAAAGAGTCAAAACCTTGTCCCTTTCAATAATTACTAATTTGGGTAAACTGAGTACTGGCAACTCTGGCAAACTACTATATTGTTTCCGGATAATTATCGATTTGTATTGTAAATTGCCATTCGTATTGTCCATAGCTTTGCTAGCAACTATACCCACTGTACTCACTATTGTTTTTATTATAATCAGTCTCATTATTTGTATCAATAAACTGCAGTGCCTTATAGTCAGTTTTGTAATCTAAGCCATCAAATCATGGTCAAGATATTGGAACCGGATCTGACCCCTGAACAAGTAAGCGATTATAATCTGACCCCTTGGACCATACAAAGGCACCAATCATCAATTCTTGATCTTGATTTGTCAATCAAGATCGATTCAGCAAAGTTCATTGTTACTGAACTAAAAACTTATCCTCCGGAAAGCAAGTGTCCACCCCGCTTGCAAAAGAGAGCAGCAGAAGCCCCCTACCCCTATCAAACGGACTCACGATCAAGACCCCTATCCAGGTTGGCCGCAGGGAATTCTCAGTTTTGGACACACCACCTTCTGGGAATCAAGTGCCCCTTCCGGGCTTTGAAGTGGTTGTCACCCAGAGCTAGTGTCTTGTCAGACCGAAACGGAACGGAATTCTATTGGCAAGAGAATTGGAGCCCAATCTTAGCCACTTCATTGCATATGCTATACCAGAGCCGCGGGTACCCGTGGTATTGGAAATTGATGGCAAAGTTTATTGATTGATGAATGGAAATTTATTTTTCGGTTTTTGCCTTGAGCAACTAAAATTATTTAGACCAAAACATATATAGAAAGTAAATTCAAAGTCTTAGCCGTCCGTTATTTCTTTAACTTGACGTTCACTGACTTGCGCCAGCCATTTTTAATTCGTGTTAGCTTAACTCGGTGTTGAAAAACGATAACCGGCGTTTAGACCATGACACCAATATTAAGGTATTAAGGTGTTATGGTGTTAAAGACCAAAAGGTTAACCTTTAGCCAGAGTGGGGTTAACCCTTAGTGGGGTTAACAACTATTTTAAGTGGATTATTATTAGTATTATTATTATTTCTTAATTAAATTCTAAGGTAAAATATCGGTGTTGAGCGACCACGGCAGAATGAGTGACCATAGGATGAAAAGCTTTCGCAAATTTCTCGATTCGTTAAAACTTGCTTTGATTCCGTCGATAGCTATGACGACACTTGAAACGAAAGTTCCATTCACTAAAAATGTTGAGATGAGTTTTATAAAGTCCATTCGTTTTTAATCCTGTCATTTAGATTACTACCCAATTTTTCAGATTAACTTAACTTAAATTAACTAAATTAACTCATTTTAACAAGTTTGCATGCTGCATTTTTAATTCCTCCATAAAGCGCACAAAATGCGCACACCCGAAGGAGCCCTGCATTAAATTTCGAATGTTTTATTGTACAGTAACTCGTGTGCTGTTGGCTATAATGATTGTTAATCATTCAGCTTAAATCATAAAGTAATATATACCACTTTTAGTTTCGATTGTTTAGTGCAAAATCCAGTAAAAGTCAAGGCCCAGGTCAAAAATTAAGCATTTTGCAAATATAGAGCGCAGTTGTACAAAAGATGAGCTAGTATGTAGCTTATCTGCAATTGCATTCATGGTCGTAACATCCTATGAGACACAAAGTTTATTGTCCAAATATAGAAAAATGCAGTTTTGCCAAAACATTTGTTCAAAATTATAACCGAAATTTCTGATCTGAAACAACAATGACTTGCCAATTTTTACATAATATGACCTATTCATGTACTAGATCGACAACAAGTGTTCCCAGATCCTTAAATGTATATAACGTTTGATAGTTATTATTGTTCTTGGAACCAAACCCAGATCCAGACTCGCGCGTCCAATTGTTGGACCCGTTCCAGGCCCGGCGCTCGGGAACCCCGTGGGTACCCAGATCCGGAACCATCTCTGGGCCGCGCGGGTAGTGGGGCGGGTAGCGGGCCGAAATTCTCACCCGCTTGCAACTCTGTGCTATGCTATGAGCATTTTCCCGACGCTCCTGTGTGTGGTTGTAAATTCGCGCTCAAAGCATTATCGAAAAATTATGAAATAAAGAGCTCTTAGCAATAGCTGATTTTGCACTTGAAATTACAGCTAATCAAGCCATAAAGGTTCATTTTGGGCTTCCGATACAACGTAGCTCGCGCAAACCGGACATGATTTGAGCCATTCTTGGGCCTTCCGCAGCTGTCCGCTTGTTCTCGGACCAACCGGGCCGCTGGAGCTACTTCTGCTCTGCTCCACTCTGGCTGCTCGGGTTGAACTCAGGCCGCTCGGGCCTTGAGTCGAGCTTCGGGCTTGGACTGTGAAGCGGGACTTGGGATCAGCCCTCCCCCAAGACCGGTCCGAAGGAGTTGGTTGGCCAGAGCAGAGTTGGAAGTTGATCGTGGGTACCCGCGGGTCGACTTTCAGGACAGTGGGTACCCGCGGGTCGACTTTCAGGACAGTGTGTACCCGCGGGTTATAGCATGGCGGCGGAATCGTTGCTTTTGTTCACACCAATTTTACACTAAATTTTGGATTAATTTCACCAAAAAATTAACAATTTATGTTAAATTTTTATCTCGCCTAAAGGCGAGATAGCTGTTATCGTTTCTGGGGCAAAATGAACTGCATATCCTTAGTACTAGATTTTCTTCCTATGTTTAATGTGTGTTCCACTACCAATTTTTGTTTTTGTACAGAACCCTAAACCATTTTTGCCAAAACCCCCTAAATTTTGCAATTTTTGGCCACTTTTGGCCAAACGTTGTGGGCGAGGGGCAGCGCGATCTAAAAAAATCTGGAGAGGGGGCTCCAACACTGGTCGTTTTGGCGGGTTTTAGGCCCCCGTATGCGCAATAAATTCGTAAGCAAATTATATTAAATAGCATATTTTTTACAACAAATCTAAATTTTTGGTGGCTTTATACTGGCCAGGCCAAGCAACAACAGTCCTCTCACCCCCGACCCCAGCCCTTTCCCGTGGTCCGTGGAAGTTTACAGATTATTTTATGAGACAAATTTAGGAACAATCCTGTTTTCAGACATTTTTATATTTCTAGACAATGTTTCTAGACATCTTCGCATTTCGAGACATTTTCGTATTTCAAGACAATGTTTCTAGACATTTTTCACATTTCGAGACATTTTCGTGTTTCTAGGCAATCTTTCTAGACATTTTTCACATTTCGAGACATTCTCATATTTCTAGACAATGTTTCTACACATTTTAATCTTTCGAGACTTATTTCTTGCCATTTACTCGAAATAGTTTAAAAAGTCTCGAAATATTTTCAAAAGTCTCGAAATGCTTACAAAACTTTCTAGACAATTGCGTAATGTTTCTAGAAATATTTTGTAAATGTCTCGAAAGATAAAATGGTTCACGACAAAATGTCTCGAAAGTTGTTAACTTGTCTCGAAATATTTCTAGACAAATTGTCAACTTTCCGGAAACCTTCTGCACTTGCGGTGGAGTTTAACGTGACAGACCCATTAGTAGTGGACTGGATTTCGACATTAGGAGGTGCGAGAACTTTGACTACCCGGAACGGTCCCTCGAAGACTGCAAGTACTTGCGGCTTGCACCCTTTGGTATATTCGCCTTTGCAATATCTTTCCATACTAGCATACCTTCTTTGTAATCAACTTTCTTAACATTCGCATCATAATCATTTTTACGCTTTTTCAAGATTTTTTCCATATGTTCTTTCAGTACATCACGAGAAAAACGTAAATGTTTACGCAGGTCTTGCACGTACGACGAGTTGAAAGGTCTAGTTGTCGGATCAGGCATTTTCAAAAAGTTTTCAGAAAACAAACGAGGATCACGTCCATGTAAAAGATAATATGGAGACTCTCCGGTAGAGGCATGTGGGGCTGCCCGATATACGAACAGCACCCAAGGGAGAAGGGTTTCCCACTCCCGCTCAAAAGCCAACATACATTTGCGCAACATGCCTTTAAGAGTACCATTAAGGCGTTCACAAGCACCATTCGACTGTGGGTGATATGCAGTAGTGCGTACTTTCCGCGTTCCCATAAGTTTGCACAGCGCATCCATAAGAGTAGAACAAAAAGGGGTACCCCGATCAGTCAAAATTTCGCGAGGGGCCCCATGAACTGCAATAATTTGTTCCGCCAAAAGTTTTGCAATAGTGTTGGTCTGTTCATTAGCCGTAGCGAAGGCCCACCCCCAACGCGTCAGAAAATCAACCATTACCAAAACTTTGGAGTGACCCGCGGAAGTAGTAGGAGCATGCATGACATCCATGCTGATCCTCTCGAATGGTGCCTCTACCGGAGTAAAAAATTTCATATAAGCTTGAGGCTTGCGCGGACCTGGGTTGCAAGCCGCACATACCTGGCAGCATTCAAGGAACCGTGTGACATCACGAGAAAGAGTGTCCCAATAATATCTAGCGGCTATAATTCCCATCATTTTAGGTCTCCCAACATGACAATCCCCCAAAAAATCATTATGACATTCTTTGAGGATATATTGACGACAATCATTGGGGACCACAATAAGACGGATAGCATCAGGTAGGGGAACTCCCTTTTTATCAGTTTGAAAACGATATAGCATGTCATTTTCATAGACAAATTTAGAAGCAGAACTACGTACGTACGAGGCCAGCTGTAACTCTTTCAGAAGTTTGTTATTTTGCAAAAACTCAATCATTGCAGAAGTAAACGGGTCAGCCTTAAGGGCCTCAGACCAAATTTCCTTTGCCGCGAGCATCGGCACAGGGTGACCCGGACCATCATCAGGGCCTTCATCGTCAATAACATCATCCAAAAAGGGCAAAAAGATAATCAAGAATTTTGGATATTCTGCAAAAACTCCGGCTATGGCAGGCGGATTGCGCGATAATGCGTCCGCTGCCCCGTCGACTGAACCAGGTTTCTGAATAACACGAAAACGGAACTGTTTTATGAAGGCACGCCAACGGGCCACCCTCCCTTCAGCCGTCTTAGGTTTTTGCGGCATCGCCCAGGATGTATTCCAGGACCTGATGGTCCGTGATCACGTCAAATTTATGTAAAATCAAATAGTGTTGGAAATATGAGATTCCAAAAAAGATAGCAAGAGCCTCCAATTCGGTGACTGTATAGTTCTTTTCGGATGCATGGAGGGCTCTGGCCGCGTACGCTACTGGACGAAATTTTTCCTTATCATCTGCCTGTTGTAAAATAGCAGCTATACCCTGATAACTAGCATCAGTAACAAGAGTGAAAGGCTTCGTAAAATTTGGATAGATCAAAACGGGTGCTGTAATTAATTTTTCCTTCAAAGTCTCAAAAGCAACTTGACAAGCAGAATCCCAAACAAATTCAGCACCTTTTTTCAAAAGTCGAGTCAAAGGATTGGCAATTTTCGAAAAATGAGGGACAAAACGACGATAATAGCCCGCTGGACCCAAAAAACTTTGAATATCTTTGACAGATTGAGGCACGGGAAATTGACGAACCACCCGAATTTTGTCCGGATCGGTAGCAATGCCAAATTCCGAGAGAATAGGACCCAAAAAGGCTATTTGTTTACGTGCAAATTCGCATTTTGATAGTTTCAGCAAAACATGCTCTTTTGCACAACGTTGGAAATTGTCAAGTAAACGCTGCAGGTGGTGATTCTGAGTTGACTAGTAACTAGAATACCATCAATGTAAACGATAAACCCTTCCATGATACGGTCAATTATCCGTTGGAAGGTACTGGGGGCATTACACAACCCAAACGGCATAACTTTGAATTCATACAACCCCGAATGAGTAATAAAAGCCGTTTATTCCCGGTCAGCCGGATAAACAGGAATTTGGTGAAAACCAGAGGCTAAATCCAATTTCAAAAAGATACAATGGCCCAAAATAAGCTCAAAAGACCATCAATTCGAGGGAGAGGATAACAATCTTTCTTAGTGACAGAATAATCGGGGAAGCCCAGGGAGACCAAGAGGGTTGTTGTATGAGGCCCTGCTCCAACCAAGCGGATAATTTTTCGTCTATAATTTTCTCCTGTGCTGGGTTAACTTTGTACGCCCGAGCACGAATGGGCCGTTTTCCTGGCTCGATTTCGATATAATGATAGTCAATATCGGTTTTACCAAAACCGCCTGTAGCGTCCCAAATATCAGGAAAATTTGAAATCATGAGTTTTAGCCGCCGCTGATTACGACGGGACAGACAACAATCTTTATAACTAATTTTCCCATTCAAAAGAGCACGTTTTGCGGCATCTGCAAAAAGAGCAGTTGCTACCGATTCAGCAGCAGTCAGAGGGTCAACCTCGACCTCTTCTTCAGGAGTACGTACAATATCCCCATTCTGAGGGATACGTGAAAAGGCCTCATCAAAAGACAAATCAGTAGGATGGTATTTTTCAGTGGTCACTCTAGACGTACGGGGCTCGAACCCAGGTTCTGCCGGATGGATCTTACGACGCAAAAATTTTCGAAACTTTTTAGGCATGTCAGTAAGAACAGGAGCGGAAGGTACCTGTGCGTGGTCCACGCCCTCACCCTGGGGCCCCTGACCCGCAGGGAGCTCAGGGAGAGGCTGAGACTCTGACGCCCAAGACTCTACAATATCTGAAAACGCAACCGGTACCGTTGGCCAAGAATTTTTCGTTTCCTGAGAAAAATCAACCAAATCGTCACCCGAAAGCAAACATGACTGCAAGATTTTTGCCTCCCCATCCGAAACTTTGGGGGTGACTATCCCCTCTTTTAGAGGAGACTGAGGCTCAGGAGGGGCCGTAACCCCCTTTGCACACGAGGTCGCTTCTGGGATTTTTTCAGATTCTTCGAAAAATTCATTCGGATGTAGGGGGTCCACCCCCTCTTTTAGCAGGAGGTCCCCTTGAGTAGAATCAACATCACAATTAAGAACTAGCGGATCATCGAAAGGAGAATCACCCAAAGCCCCGGTAAATGGAGAAGAAATTTGCTGGGGAGGGGTCCCAAGGTCTTCATCAACAATAAATAGCATATCATCAGTATACGTATCAACATTAACTTGGGCCCTCGTGACTGCCAACGGTACATCTAGGTTAGGGTCTGTGGCGAAATAGTCTTCAGCCGGGCTAATGGACCCCAACACAGTAGCTTTTGATAATTCAACCGGGCAGTTTGTGGGATTCGCAACCAAAAAATCAAAAACTGTTCCCCGAGGCACAACAATCCCCCCATAAGGCAAAATACGATTTATATGTACAAAATCATCAAAAGGTTCGAACAGATGGGGAGTCTCGGTTAGTCTTGGGGAGACCCGGGCCTGAGCCCAGACCTCCGAGGAGGGAGGGACCACCACATCCACTGCCAAAACCACTGCCAAAACTGTAGAATCCCGGGTGTTCCATTCAGCTCTCAACTGATCAGGGGTGAGCAAATCGTGGTTCATCGTACCCATATAAACTTTATTCTGAGAAAGAATAATGTCCCACGAAAAAGCCTTCATAAAATCAGTACCTAACAAAATATCCCGATAAAAGTCGGGGGCGACATGAAAATGCCACCCAAATTGGATTTGACCAACTTTAAAAGGCAAAAATGCTTTCCCTGTTAATTTCAAATAGTCACTACCTGGTGTACGTGCTTTGATAGGGTCAGGGTAATGAACCACGATTTCTGCGGCCGCCCTGAGGAGACGTTCAAGGCCCCCCGTACTAATGATCGAAATGGACGCTCCCGTATCTACAATAGCAACCAATTTTTGACCGTTGACATCAATCAAAATTGCTGGAGTGTTTTCACCCGCTGCTAAAACAGATTCAAGGTCAATTTCTGGGACATCCCCCGGTTCTGCGAGAGCTGAATGACCCATCAGATCAGAAATTTGTACCACGCAATGAGGATTTATCTGTGAGGCTGGTATAGCTTCTGTTTCTGGAGGAGGGACTTCCTCCCCTTGATCGTCCTGGACCCAATTTGTAGCCTCAGCTAGTGCAGGTTCTTGGACAGGTGGTTCGGGAGGAGCCGAATAGGGAGACCCCGGACCCGCCAATGGGAGAGCCCCCCGCGCACCACGAATCCGACGGCTCAGCTTCATTTATCCATATATTATTCGAATCAAACTTATTTGGCCACAAACAAAGAAAAAGGTCGGTCATCTCACCGATATGCAATCTAATGGCGTCAAAATACTTGTTCATAAATTCGTGAGTTTGGACATGAATAGCTGCTAATGTAGAGAAATTCCGATGAAGCAACTGAAATTTTTGAGCCACTTGATGTTCTACTGAGTCAGCATCAAAAGACAAATTTGCCCCCAAAACTTGTTCCGAGGTATCCCCCGGCTGATCTGCGAGGCCCAGACGTTCATAATCGGGCTCAATCTGTAACATGTTGACAGAAAGTTGGTTGACCATCTGATTTACTTGCTGAGCTGTCGGAGGTGGAGCCGTTTGGGGGTTCCTACCCCCTCTTTTAGGCTGGGCCCCGCCCCCTACCGAACCATGAGAAGATGGTACAAAATTTGCATTTAAACAGGGAGGACCGGAGGCTCTCGCTCCCGCCCCCCGGTACCGCGGCTGACCCACCGGCACAGCCACCCGCGGACGCGCCACAGAATCAGGAGCCGCCACACCCTGTGACTGCCACTGAGACTGCAGCAACGGCCGAGGCTGACCCTGCGAAGCATGCTGCCACGGGGGCAGGTACTGCTGTGGGGCCACCGCGTAAGCCGGGGACTGAAGCGCCGGGTCAGGCTGTGGATAGTATACCGGCTGAGGAGGCATCTGAGGATAGGCCCCCACCATATCAACTTGTGCCTGAACATTTTGGTTATTCCTACCTTTGTACCCCGGAGGAGCTTTCGAAGGGTCCTTGTCCCAACAGCGATCCGGATGGTGCCCCCGCTTGTTGCAGTGACGGCAGGGAGGAAAGCGTTTTTTCTTTTCTTCTTCCATTTCTTAGAGCTTATCAAGAAATTTTGTCTCAAACCAGTCCTTCATCTCCCGCAGCTCCAGCCTAGTCGCAGGAGTCGAATCGAGGGGGGCAGCCCCGTCCCTGGAGGAATTCTGGGCGCCTAGATGAAAAACTGGAGCCGCAAAAGCTTGCTGATCGGTCAATCCAGGTTTTGAGATCCGTGATTCCAATTTGTCCAGAATACGTAGGATTTCGTCCAGTTTGGGCTCACCTTTTCCAAAATTTGATGCCAAAGCCGTCGTATATTCCGAACGAATACCATCAAAAAGTTGTTGCACGCAGTGCCTGTCCTGGTCGGCCTGCGATGGCCAAATTTCCAGAGCCTGAGATTGCAGCTCCGACACATACTGGCGGACGGTTTCCCCAGGCTGCTGGAATCTCTGGGCAAAACGGTGAAAGTTTTTCCGAAACTGACTGTAGAGGCTTAGGAAACTGTGCAGACATCATACGTATGAATTCGTCCAGTGACTCAACAACTTTAGGACCAACCTTCGAAGCAAAAGTGAGAGCCTTACCAGACAGTTTGTTGAACATTAGACGGGCCCACTGGTCCCTAGGGATCCCTTGCACAGTAGCTGCTGAAACAAACTGGGGTAACCAATCTTCAAAATAATCAAAAGTCGGCTCGAAACGAGGAATATCGTGTAAAATTGACATATACGTACGGTATAATTGAGCATTATGACGTCCAACGGAGGCATCTGTAGCCTGCATAGTAGCCGGGGTAGGGTGAGGCCTCGTACGTTGCCGGGCCCCCCTGAGTGGTCAGTGGCCACCCGGCAAACTGTCTGGTCCGGCTGTGTCGAATTTGAGGGCTGCTGATCCGCCTGTTGTTGAGACGAGGGGGGAGTCTGCTGAGGAGCAGGCTCTGGCGGATTCAAATAATATCCATAATTCTGCGGAGTACCCGGCACAGGGTCCGGATACATAGGAGCCAACTGGGGCTGAGACTGCTGAGACTCAAAATATTGCTGCTGATTAAGATCAAAATACAAATTCGGATCATAATAGCCATACTGAGCGTAATAGTAGTAATTTGGATCATAATAACCATAGCCATCAGCCTGGGGGCCACCCGCCTGATGTGGCGGAGCCTGCTGTTGCTGAGGCTGCGGTTCAGGCACTGCGTGCGAAGCAGATCCAGGATTATACTGACCAGGTCCATTCTGTTGGGGAGGCGGGACATTTGACTGAGCTGGAGGCGGTCCCTGGGCCGGAGGAGGGGCTGAAGACTGAGGCGTGGCGTTTTCAGGCCGCAAATTCTGCTGAGACTGATTATGGGTAGAAATCATCGTCGTTTGTTCAGTATCATATGAATATTGAGACTGCGGAGAGACTGGAGCTCCCCCTCCATTCGACTCTGACTGGACGTGGCCGGCCACTGGGAATGAAGGACCGGTTTGGGGGGCAGCAGGGGTCGAACCCCCCCGCAAGCCCTCCTGACTCCGGTGGAAGTCCTAAAAAGGCGCGCCGGTCTGCAACAAGCTTATCTGTCATCCTGTCCACCAACCCCTTATAGAAATCTGAAATTTTCTCCAAGCGCCTAGGGTGCCCCTGAGGGAGATCTCGAACTTCCGGGTCCCGCACGACAGCAGCAGTCGCCGCGAAAATTTTTTCCTCAGACGGTAGCACAGACTGACCCGGGGGAGCTGCCGGACCCCCCGCTGCCTCCGAAGGAGACGTAATGACAACACACACTTGCTCCAGGCCCGCAGCCGAAGCTGAATTTTCTTCCCGAATTTCTGGAGTAGGAGTCGGGGGAAGGGGGGGTTGGGAGGAATTTTGGGGGGTTCGCCCCCCATTCTGCACCATCTGATTGGGAGAAGTAACTGGAGGACCAAAAGCTTTGTTCAACATCTGAGAATATGACGGCCGCGGAATTTGCTGTGTACTAGAGGCCGACGTTTGGGGATGGGAGGAACCCCCCGCCTGGGTCCACTGAGGGGGGGGTGGACCTCTCGTACTGACCGGGACTTGCGCACGACAACATGGAATATTTTGATTTCGCGTAGAATTTCCCCCCAAGTTTGCAAAGGGATCGTGGTGGGAATATAGGGGATTCCCCAGGTGCGGTAAGGGCCCCCCCTGGTCCCTGGTGGGACCCCATCCAGAAGGGGAGGTTCACGATATTCACCCAACTCGCGCGGATCCCCCCGATCCATTACTGGCGCCTGCTCACAGCACCGCTGTCGCAAAACTAAATCGTTATATTCGTCCGGGTAATCTAAATTTTGTAAAAATTCAAAAAGGCGTTGAATATCTTGAAGCCGATCTTCTAAATCTCGATAAAATTTTGGGTCAAGACCGTCACACTCCTCCAACATCTACCACATGACACGGTCGCCACATGTGAAGTTTGACTCTATGAAACTTAGTAAAATGCTGTTGTCTGACTTTTGACTACTAGGATAAGACTAGACTACAGGTGAATACCGGTGGTGTGTGATGTTGGAGCAACGGCGAATCCTGACCGACTAAGAATCAATTTGGCGATTACAACGGTTTATTGAACTTCAGACAAAGCTTGATGACGAAATTAGTAGCAAACATTAATTTTAACCAAGAGCATAAACTAAAACACAACCAAAACGCCCGGCAAAAGCCAACAATGCAACCAGAGAACTTCACCAAAACCCAAACATAATCTCCCCAAATTCGAACCTAAACGTCACTACCAGACATGTGCAGGAGGGAAAGTTCTGGGGGGGGTGAAGGGCGGTCGAAGGCCGCCGAAAAACCGGATTTTTCCGGTTTTTTACTTGAAAAATCCGGATTCTGGGGGGGTGAGGGACCCCTCTGGGGGGGGGTGAGCTCAAGTCTGGGGGCGTGAAAAAGCCCGCCCCCCCCCCCCCCCCCAAACCCCCCCCAAGCACACGTATGGTCACTACCCAACCACTCTTCACTGACTCACACCCACAACTGCCCTTACAACTACCCAATATGGCGAATGTCAACTATTAGCTAGCCAGACCTATGAATTTAGACAGAAGTGATGTATAATCATTGAACGTTTGTCAGAAAGTAATATTAATTCGCTTAGGCTTAGCAACTCGAGTACAATTTATATCTTTCCTGTCGGTGCTAACTTCACAATGTGAAAGATAGGGGATTGCATGAAAGCGTGTAAGCAATGTTTTAAGATGGCAGAGCATAATTTACACTTACACGCAATTTGAAAATTGTGATGACTCATAAAACAAACAAAATCACGAAGATCACTGATTTAATTAAATGAAACAGGTTTGTTTCATACTGTCAGTTAAACTCTCTTACAGCTTTTCGCAGACATCAGCTGACCAGTTTTTGCAGCGTGCAGATTTGGAGATCTGCAGATTGTTATGAAGTTAAGATAAAGCTCAAATTGCACGCTTTCTAAACCTCACAAAGCATGTTAATTTGAAATCGCACAGTTGTAATTTCTTTAACAATTTATTGAAGTCTCAAGTTCACAGCATCTGCTTAATAAAATATATATTGCATTAAAACATAGTAATCTGGCTCTGGCATGGCCTACCTTGGGGAATCTGTTTGCTTAGCCTCAGTAACCTCAACCATAAAATAGTTTCCGCTGCACAGCAGGCCTAGAATTTATGGAAATGTTCCTCTGACAGCATTTAACCTTTTGCAGAAATTATTGCTTGTTTCTACATCTTTTCAAAGTGCTGCAGCCAAGCCAGCTTAGTTTTGCTTTGTGCTTCTCACTGCGCTACATATGCGTACTTGTGAGCGTAATCTTAAGACCAGCACAAATACAACAAGCAAGATTTTGTGCAAAAGGGTAAGTTTTCGCTGGACGGACACTTTCAGTAATTGTAAACCTGCTGCGCAGCTATTTTTTTGCAAAGGAGCTTTCTCTTGGTTACAACAGAAGATATTCGTGCAAAACATTGTCTGATCATTTTTCATAAAATTTGTAGAATTCAATTTTATATCGCAAATAGAGTTTAAACAATTCAGCATTACATATTTGCATATATATTATGTTTCCGTAAGTTTTCTGCATTTCAGAAATCTTTGCTGGGCTGTTAAAAAGTTTAAGGTTGACTATGAGTCATAATCAGAACAAAGAATAGACGTTTCCGATTTTGGAATTGAAACTAATACATGAGCAAGCATATATGCGTATCATCTACATGGATCGGAAAAAGAAGTTATTTGGAATGAAAGACTAGATTACACACACAAATCATGCTAGCCCCATCTTAAACCGTTGTTTACACGCATTTACGGTGGGAAGTATCTTTATCAAGCAAAATGCATGTGAGGGCCCGGGCTGAGCAAACATAAGAGACCTGCTGCGCTGAGGCGCAGCAGGAAAAACTGCTTCATTTAAAAGCGTACATGCTCAGTGAAACCGTATATACGGTAGAAATTATACGGTTGTAATACACGCTTTGAATTTGGACGAGGTTCCTAGGAGCTTCGCTTACAAATCACAATACATTATTACAAATTACAAATTACAATACAAATCTCTGAGACCACTCCTAGTAGTGATACAATTTACATATGTGATTCGTCAGTTAAACACTGTTCTATCCTTTGCTTTCAAACAGGACACAGCTCTTTGTCGTAATTTGCTTTCAATGTCGGTACAACAGCAGGTTGTTTCATTTAATTCATAGGTCCTGAATAGGTGAGGCTCAAAGCCTTGACGAAGCATCGGCAATTCATTAAATGTCAAGCGAAAAACAATTATCAAATGGCAGCTTTTAGGTCCCATGCTTAGCTGGTTTTCTATTTTCTATTCTAGTCAATTTGTCCATAGCTAATTGAATTTGATAGCGTTCAGTTGTACACTGGTTTTGTCTCACGACGAGAATGGGCGTTCCAACTTTAGCAGTAGTATAAAAGGTATCAATTATGAAGTTATTAATAATAACGATTTCATTATTATCATTATTAAAATGACTTGACTGATGGGATTCATTAATTCCGCAAGATGGTGTTCTGTTTCTATGTATCGCGACAGGCCCACAAATAAACATCATTTTAATTTGTTCATTCTAGCATCATATTCTCTCGTCATCTCAACAGAGAAGATGTGATGTAGTGTCAGTTTCGTCGCCGCGCCGACTCTGGGCGACTTTTTTCCTCAAGTATGCACTCCATGATACATTTCGGCCGGCAGGTCGACAGGATCTTAACACTGTTAGTATATATGTGTGTGGAAGTCTGTGTGTTCCAATCGTATAAGTATGTATGCGTGTGTGCGGTTGGGCGATTTGAACAAATGACTGAGTGGCGACACGTTAGGTCAATGAAGTGTACGTGGTAATGATCTTTGAGTGATCCTTACAAAACAATAGTAACAAACAATCAGAAACATAAACATTGCTGAACCAAATTCTTTATTTTACTTCTGTCAGTGTCTAGTTTGAGCGATTTCATAAAACTCAGTCGAATTATTTTTCCCACTGAATAACAGAGCAAACATGAATGTCACTATATTTAGAAGCTGTTTACATCAAGAAATCCTCAACTCGAGGATTTGTATTTAATTGGAAGACTGGAGAAAGTTTTTTGCAGCCAACCCAAGGAATTGTTGAAAAAATTGAAATACCAGTAGCTTTTTAATGCCTTCGGAAACTGGATAGATTGTCTGCTAGAGAAACCCTTGATATGCACGGACTGGCTTTCATGAACCTTCTTATCCCACTTTTCAATCAAGGCGTGTTTGCTTTTCCTATCCGGTCTTTCTGTAGGACAACAGTTGCATAAATTGAGTAATACTGCTCTTTTTACTCTTCTGAAAAAATGTTGCTTCCTGGTTTTGCTGAATAGAGTATACAATAAATGCTTGTACCTTAGCACAGGTCAATAGAAAAAGTATACGGACATATGTAGTCTAAAGGGTTCTGGTTATATTTCCGTTCCAAAATCAACTGTTCATTTTTCAGGTTTATGCACCTGGCTATGCCTTATGGACGCTTAATTGGGGCTGGCAGCAGCCATGTTTTTATAAGGTTTCACCTAAAAGTTCCATATTATGTAATGCTGTATGAAAACTGAAGGTTTCTACTGAAACTGGTTTTAACTGAGGTATTGGTTAGTTTAGGCTTCACATGGATTTTCAGAATAAATTGTCATTTTACTGAATTTTCCATAGCATATAAGATTTGCTGTATTACATAACATAGTTTAATAATACATTCAACAGGTTTTTTTACCATCTTAACAAATTACATTGTTCAAACAAAAATAAGTTCGAAAACTTATACCAACCTGTCATAATTTTTGCTTCAGGAATAATTGATCGCAAGCAATTACCTCTTGCGAGAATAATTAACAGACTAAACAAACTACCTTTTAACATGGCTCAGTGTAGCCGAACCATGCTACAATCGCATGTGTACAATTGAATTCAGTTGTAGAATTTTCCTACGGTATGACTGATAAAATAACTATAAATTCTTCTCAATTGTGAGACTTTAGCAAAACTGTTTGCAATTTTCAAGTTTGCAACTTTTGAAAAAGCAAATGCTTCAGCTTTTGCATGATCGTCGCTACTCTGTTTTGGAGGCTGGTTTGCCGTTGCCTTCAATATTGGATAGACCAGAGTTGTAAGCGGGCCGCGGGTACCCAGGCGTATTGAAAATTGGGCCTACCCGCATGCCAGCGCGGGTATTATGCGGGTATTTTGTGGTTTTGCGGGTATTTTGTGGTTTTTGGCCTGAACAACTCACTAAAATTATTTAGACCATAAACGCAATAGGAAGCAAATTCAAAGACTTAACCGAAGTTTCTTCGAAAATTTGTTTCTATGCTGCTTCTCGTTCCTTGATTGCTGATTTTTTCAATTATTTTATAATTATATATTTATAATTATAATTTTATCACTCATTACTCTTTCTTGCGACAATGAGGTTCACGAAAGTCGGGTCGGTTTCGTCTGGCACTGTCAAAATTGAGGAAATTTTTTGAACGCTTTCTGCCCTTAACAAGAAGTAAACAGACTCAAAATCCTGAAAATAGATTGTGTAATTGTTCCAAGCATTTGTGTGCAAAGTTACGTTTCCTGTTGCTTTCGTTAAAATCTTTATAATAAATTGATAAAAGTGCAATTAGATCGTGTATAGATTGAGTAGTATAAAAAACGAAAATTGTACGTACGAGTTGTCAGTAATTTTGAAAAAAACTGGTTTCTTCAAAATTGGCCATTTTTCCCTCCAAAATAGTTTTGGCTTATACTGACTTATACCACTAGAGATAGCTCAAAGGTTTCTTTTGTGTACCCTATTTCGAGCCAGAACAACCAATCCGGTGTATCGACTACCTACTGAGAGTATAATGCCAAAAACTGAAAAATATTATGTTTCCACCTACAAATGCTGGACAGAATAAGAGGTAAGTAATGTACAGGTCGACAGTTGAGTTGGTATTCATATGAATACTCAAACTGTCAGCCATGCATCCATTTATGACGGAAACAGCTTTAATTTAGCTTTAATTTTATGTCAATGCGGTAGGGTCAGTAAGGCTACAAATTGTACACTTTGAGCCAAATCTGTCTATCGTGCTTGAACACCTTGAGATACGTTTCGAACTAGACCAAAACTAACATTTTTTGTTTCAAGTGGCGTAAAACCAAAATGCCTGGGTTGAATTCCCCTTCATATTTGGCACAATTTTGTAGGCTTATGCTATGTTATCATTGTGCTAAACCGTAGATGTTTTTATCAATCCAAAAACAGCTACATATGAGAAATTTTTAAGTACCTATGTTAGGTGTTGCCAAATTTGTGGGTCGGTAAGGTTTTCATCCGCATTGTTGATTACAGATTTAATTAAAGTAAGGATCCAGGAAAGAAAAGATATGCTCAAAATCCAAGCATTTTGTAATTATATACAGCGCAGTTGTAAAATGGATGCGCTAGTATTTAAAAGCACTAAATTAATAAGAATTAAACATCTGCCTAATTTGTACTGGAAAACATGGTAACCACTCCCAAACATTAAAAGAAATCATATTTGAAATTATGGAAACTAAAATTTTTTCCGGGTATTTTGCGGGTATATAGTATCCTGCGCGCCGCGGATAGTGGGGTGGGGCGGGACGGTACTGCTTTGCGGGCAGTGGGACTGGTAACGGGCCGAAATTGGCACCCGCTGACAACTCTGGGATAGACACTAATAATGGTCTATAGATACCTACCTGTAGCATTAATAAAAATGCACTTTGATAACATGATTAAAATAAATTGAAAATGGTCCCACGTCAATGACAAAACATCAGCTTTCACACACTAAGGAATTCAACAGCACAGCAGGCCTACAATTAGACTGTGTTATCAAGGAAACTCTTTTACCTTTTGCAAGCACTTTTGCTTGTTTCAGCTGAACACTACACACCAGAAAATGCAGATGCTCTTTGTAAAACACAAGTTGAAAAAACTTATCTTGTAGGCAAGGTTTTAACTCAGAGATCTAAAGCATCTTAAACAGTGAAATTTGTAATGAGCATTGCCAACAGTGTAGCTCGTACATACTCAAATCAAAAGTGGAAAACACTTAGCAAAATTGTATTTGCTTTGGCAAGCAATATTCTTCTACATAGTTTAGCCTCTAAGGAGCCAATTAGGAATTTTGAACCCTCTAGAATTTTGTAAGCGCTGATTGCCCTGTGCTTGAATAACTGTTAAGACCTTTTCAACACTTTCAAGAGAAGCTGTTGGAACAAAGTCTTTTCTTGCGTCTATCCAACCTTTTATTGCCTATCTATTTGCACTCCTACTGCCAAAACTATTTCATGGGACTTGCACAGTTCGTCAAATTTAATATATTTATTTCATTTTACTGTATTTTACAAATTTTTACTTTACAAATTTTACTATATTTTATGTATATTAAAATATATATATAGATTTAATATATTTTACTTTTCTAATACATAGCAAGTATGTTCTTTCAGTTGCAGAGAGAAGTATTATTTCCGGGAACTGATGCGGCTAAACATTCATAGGATATGCGAGCGAATTTTCAATAGTTTTTCAATTTATAGTTCAAATGCAACATTTCACGCTTTAAATCTGTTCAACAAATAACATGCTCTTTAACTCCGTGACATTCTGGTTTAGCGAAAATGTAATGAAAGGAGTTTCAAAAAAGGTTAAAAAGTGAATTTCAAGAATTAAATGACGAATAAAGAATCATACGGAGAAATGAATGCTTCAGTACAAAGGAGATGATGAGTCCTGATTTAGTAATGATTAAGTTGATTGGAATTAATGTCTAGAATATTGGATGTATTCTGTTATGTCTTGTTCCGAATTGCCAGAGTTGTCAGGTGAAAAGTACTATTCATTCAATATAGGGACTAAGATTTTGGATTTAGGTACTAAATAAGTTAACAGTGAAGGAAAACCCAAACGCCTAGTGGATACGAATAGCATGAGAAAAATCAGTTTAATAGTTAACGGAAGCCTCAACGACCTTTAATTGTACTAACCCCTTTACTAACACGAAATTACGAACACCAGTTAAGAGGGTAGTTACCCTTAATAAGTCCGAGATAACGAAATTACAAACACCAGTTAAGAGGGTAGTTACCCTCAATAAGTCCGAGATGAGACTCCCAATTCTCCCCTTTCCGGTCGGAAATACTTAATAACCAATTGCCGGAATGTTCCCCAGTTTTATTGGAAAAATAAAAGTCTTTTATGTCTTCAAAATCGGAGTTTAAGCGCTAATAAAGAGTGTTAATGTGAAAATCATTGAAAAATAACGAATTAGTAGAAGATGGTTCAATATTAGGTACTAAATAGCTAGATACGTAGTTAGATAGGGTTAATAAGTGATAATTAGTAATAATTAGCTAATATTTGATCAAATTTCGTAATTTTGGTCCGAAACATGACTTGGGCTCATATGAAAGAGAATTTAATCCTGACTCCAAAAATGCAAACCCGACTTTTTAACTCCCAAAAATAAGAAAGTTACGGGCAAAAATGTTTTTATAAGATTACTTTTTGTTTCGTAATCTTATCACTCCTAAAAGGAGTGTTCTAAAAAGGTTCTTTTATTTGGTTTGACTTAAGTCAAACCTTTCCTTTTTTATTGTCTAGGAGGTTGTCTACCTCCTAGACTACACCTCAGTCAGGTGTTGTTTTCTTTTCCTTTCTATACTGCTAGGCCTCTTTCTTCTTGGGCCTAGCAGTTGTCCTCGCTTGAACTTTTGGCCGAGGACAAGGCCAACAGAGAAAGGAAAAGAAAATAGCAGTATCGGCCCAAGTCATATCAACTAGAGGGGGCTAATCTCCCTCATTAATAATATATAAATTAATATGAATAGCTAGAATTAGGTAGATAAGTACGTAGTCTATTATGATGTAATTTTTAATTCATATAAAATTGCATACCTATTGTAATAATTCTACAA
>JASAND010019729.1:0-17457 GCA_030248195.1 Trissonchulus latispiculum | reverse complement strand
TATATATATATATATATATATATATATATTAGGGATGACGGAGGTGGGATTTTGCCTCCGGCCGGAGCCGGAGCTGGAGGCAGGTCACCTCCGGCCGGAGCCGGAGACGGAGCCGGAGGTGGACTGAAAATGACACTAAATTTTAAAAAAGGTTTACTTAATTAATTAATTCTGAACATAATTTTTCCAGTTTTTGGCTGTGTTGTCATTTTCGGTCTTCAGTCATTATAACAAGCCCATCTGTATGCATCCAAGTAATGCTCAATAATTTCGTTTATTCAAATTTTCGATTACAAGTAAAGTTTTTAACTTTTTTAAAATTTACTATTTTAAATTTATAAATTTAAATTTTATGCATAATTATTTCTATATGGTTTCGATCTCGGTCTCGCCCATCGAAAAGTCGCAGTTTGGACCGAGAGCGGAAACTTTTTGAAAACAAAAATTTTAGCGAAACCTACATAAAAATAAAAATTAAATCTACATACTAACTACCGAGGCGCAGAAACCGTAAGTATGTGTTGAAGTCCCCAATACTGAGCCTAAGTTTCAAAACTAAGTTTAAGCATAAAATTGCAAGTGTCTGTCTAACCCAAAAGCCGAGACTTGGCCATTCTCGATCTCGGTGAAATCTCGGCCAAGCCCAAACCCTTACTTGTAGTTCAGAAAAGGAGTCAAAGATATTGAGAAAAATTGAATCAGATTTACAGTAGTGAATCTGTAGATTAATATGCTGCATAGTTGATCAAACATGGCAAAGCATATAAATGTTTAATTCCAATTGTTAATTTGTTCCAAACTAAACCAAAGTTTTAAAGCTTTTGCAGCAATTAAAACTGCTTTTTGAAGGAAATGTTGCAGAAATGTTGAAATGCTAATAAAACTTGGCATCTCAATGAAAATTGAGAATTTTTAAAATTCCAGAAAAATCAAAAACAATATTTTTGAGATTTGCCTGAGACGATTTAAAGTTCCTTCTTGAACCTACAGAGACCTCCTTGAAAACTCCGGCTCCGGCCACCTTGCCTCCGGCTCCGGCCAGCCGGAGTCGGAGGTGCCAACTCCGGCCGGAGCCGGAGCCGGAGACGGAGCCGGAGCCGATCCCTAATATATATATATATATAGCTCATACCGGTAGGCCCACACTGGAGGTCTAGGGATCGGCCGGAGCAAGGATTTTCGCTCCGGCTGGAGCCGGAGGCAGGTTGACTCCGGCCGGAGCCGGATTTTTTCATTGTCAATCTTTAGGCTGAAAGTCTTCAAGGACCTATATTTTTAGGCCATTACAAAAAATGGTTATCAAAATATTGTTAATATTTAAGGATTAAGTGCTATTGTATATTTATATATGCGTTGTTAGGATGGCTTTGTTTATTTGCTATATAAAAAATCCCTGTAATCACTTTTAATAAATAGGAGAGGAGACCTCACTCTTCTAATGGACAGTAAAAATGACTAAAACATTCCATGTTTATATATTGTTGTAATGTACAGTTGTAATGCAGTTAGCAAGGACCTATGAATCATGGGGTGCTCGGAGAGCCCCCCATAATATGAGCTATATATAAAGGCACTTTGCGGATTTTGAAAAGTGCTAATTAGGCATAACTAATTAACGGGAAGTAATTAAGAGCTAATATTTACATTTTTGAAATCTCCAGGCCAAGAGCTTTCGAATGATACCAAACTTGCCCGGAAAAAAATGAACTTTTAAAAAATCGACTTTCTCTTACGGGTTTGAAAGTGGGGGTTTTTTTCTCTGTATTCAGCATGATTTTTGTCAATTTTGTGTTAACTCGATTTTTCGAACGGCCCATAGGAAAAATTTTTCTATACTATTTTTTGAATATCTAGGCAATGGTACTTAGCAAGTTTATGTTTTTTTCCGAATTTCAATCGGGTTCGATTTTTATAGATGGTCAAAAATGGAAAAAATAGCGTTTTTGGACACCTTCAAGCTGAAAAGTCCGAAAATTTTAAAATAGTCGAAAAACGGGCAAAAACAACGTTTTTAGGCCTTGGGGTGGTACCCATATATAGTAAATCGGGGTCGCTGAATATGATGAGCATAGTGCCGACACCGTATCTTGCCTGGTTCATCTGGTTCAACTGGTTCAAAGTTGAACCAGTTCCTGGTTCAAGCTACTGGAGATAGTTGGAAGGCTGAAATTTTGCATACAAAGGTTATTGGGCATGGGGAATTCACTGGTGGTGTAACTTTGCTGATCTGACCCATGGCTGGCCAGATCTGGTTCAACTGGTTCAAAGTTGAACCAGTTCCTGGTTCAAGCTACTGGAGATAGCTGAAAGGCTGAAATCTTGCATACAAAGGTTATTGGGCATGGGGAATTCACTAGTGGTGTTACTTTGCTGATCTGACCCATGGCTGGCCAGATCTGGTTCAACTGGTTCAAAGTTGAACCAGTTCCTGGTTCAAGCTACTGGAGATAGCTGAAAGGCTGAAATTTTGCATGCAAAGCTTATTGGGTATGGGGAATTCACTGGTGGAATTTGTGATTGCTACTGCCACAGTTATGGTAGCGTTCCCAAAAACTAGACTGAGGACAAGTATATATGAAAAATGCTCCTTGCAGTCGCATGAAAAAGTTAATATGAGCTATGATGGTCAACATTTAAATGTGTCAAGGACAAGATTTAAAATGTATAATATGAGCCAACATCTAAATAAGTAGAGGACAAGATGTAAACGGCTAATATGAGCCGCTACGTTTCTCTTGGGCTCATATTGACGCGACTAAAATGGCAAACATTATACAGTTTACGGTTGGCATATAAGCATCAGTGATTATAAACGATTTGATTGGCTTGGGAATATTGAATTAATGTGATGATTGCGATGATAACTTCAAATGTGATTTCTCAAGATTTCGCAACATGTGTAAGTTCCACATTTTCGTTTCTTCATTAGATTGGACTTCGGTTTCGTTTTGTTGACTTTATGTGGTGGCCTTAAATGTGTACTTGGATGTAGCGGTGGAGAAGAAAACATTTACGTACAGCTTTGCAAAATTAATGTTTATGCGTCGTTATTCATGCAAGCCATTTCAGTGTTGGATTAAAAGTAAGCAAAAGCTAAATGAGCGTCAATATGAGCCCAAGAGAAACGTAGCGGCTCATATTAGCCGTTTACATCTTGTCCTCTACTTATTTAGATGTTGGCTCATATTAAACATTTTAAATCTTGTCCTTGACACATTTAAATGTTGACCATCATAGCTCATATTAACTTTTTCATGCGACTGCAAGGAGCATTTTTCATACTTGTGAATTCAAATGTTATATATATACAATGATATTCAAAATAGAAAAGAAAGCATGAATTCACGATATTCTTATAATAGGATACGTATAAATAAATGATAACTTGATAAAGTATAAATAAACGCATAATTAAACGCAGATTGGGTGTCTAACTTACTTTAGCAGTCAGAAATAAAATCGAAATTACAAAAACCCGCGCCTACGGCGCGAAATTTTTTGAAAAATTGCCATTTTTATTTTAAACGGAGTAAAATTTGACGATATAGTTCAATATAAATTAAATACGAACAACAGTGTTAGGTGCTGGGCAGAAACTCCGGCTCCGGTTAACCGGAGCCGGAAGTCGTAATTCCGGCCGGAGCCGGAGCCGGAGCCGGATCCAATCCCTAGTGTAGACCTACTAAAAACAACCCGCTCTTTCGAATAGCACCGTCAAAATTGTTCTGGCACACTTCCGGCAAAAAAATCCGCCGATGGGTTTTTCCCGCATTGGGTTTTTCCCGACACGGAAAACTTTAATTTCTCCATAACGACAGGGCCTAGAGAGACAAACTGCCTCTATGGTTATTTTGAATGCTCTTCAAGATCGGCTATTATAATCCTATTTAGCTCATACCGGTAAGCCCACACTGGAGCTGGGTTTTTTCCCGCATATTAAAATGGGTTTTCCCCGCTTGACTATATGTATATATGTGTGGGGCATCTGTTGGGCTTCATGATGATATATGCCACACTGCTCTAACCCCTCCGGTGCGAACTGGGGGTGACCTAGAGTTGGCGGGAAAAACCCACTTTTCAAAATTGAATATTTTTCAACCCGTTAGCTGAAAAGGTCAAACTAATACATATATACGTTTGTTTAATAGAGCCTATGGATTAAGCTGGTATATATACGCTTTACCTGGGTTCGTTCTGTTGTGGGTGCTCCAGGGTGTCGAAATCGGACATGGCGCCATTTCATTCCAAAATTTTAATTTTGACCAAAAACGCTTATTTTTGCAGTAAGATGGGTCTAGTTTGGCTCTAAATACAAGAAAAACGCATTTTCTACTCGATAGGATGCTTAAACTGGCTAAAATATCAATTTTTAAAAATTTCCAAAATTTGCCTATGTTATATGCGTGTTAAACATACAAAATTTTCAAAATTCAATTTTTTCAGAAATTTTTCAAAAATGATGGTATTTTTCGATGTATATAGACCTACTAAACCAACCCGCTCTTTGGCATTGTCAAAATTGTTCTGGCACGCTTCCTGCAAAAAATTCGGGTGGGTTTTTTCCCACCGATGGGTTTTTCCCGCATTGGGTTTTTTCCCGACACGGAAAACTTTAATTTCTCCATAACGACAGGGCGTAGAGAGACAATTCGAAAGCTTAGGGCAAACCCTTATTAAATATAGTATCAAAGTAGTGCTAGCCCAAACCAGTCGAAAGTTCTGGTCCAAGAAAGGAAAAGTTGGTTTTTTACCCGCTTGACTATATAATATATATATGTACGTATATATATATATATTCAGCACAGGCCCGCACCCAGTATTTTGAAGAGGGGGGTGGTCCAAGGTAAAACGCAACGGGGGGTCTGGGGGCAGCCCCCCAGAAGTTGAAGAATTTTTGCATTTTTGCCCAAAAACAGTATATACATTGGACGTTTATTTCGAGCTAGAAGGTAATTATGGCGCCGAAGGCGCAACAATTTTTTTAAAAATAGCTGTTTTTGCCCTAAAAATAGCAAAAGTTTTCCATTTTGGCATTCCAAAAGGGGGGGGTCTAGACCCCTTGAACCCCCCGCCTGGGTGTGGCCTTGATTCAGCATATAATGGTATACAATAACGTAGTTCGTTTATGTTTTTATTTTAGTCAACTGGTTTAGGGGACCCATCGTTATATCATGCTTTGATTGTTATCTTTTTGGAATTTTTTGCCTGGGGACTCTTAACTGTTCCCGTAATTAACGTGAGTGGTTGCATGTGTTTACATTTTGCTTATGAACGTTACATATTTAAATTTTTGTTAAAATTACTTCACATTATATTGCGTATATACGTATTATAATCTATTGAGAAGCCTGCAATGACATCTAAACATATAAACATAGGGAATAGCTGTTTGAACTTATTTGTACATAAAAAGATCTCCTCTAGAATGGCTATGGACCAAGAATAGAACTTGCTGAGGCGTTTACAGTTTGTTTTTGTTCATGTGCAAGCTGACATATGGTGTAACTCATATTTCACAACAGGTCAACTCTTGTTTCGTCCACTGTACAATCTGACTTACAAGGACTCATGTGTATTTTACATGAGACGACGGAGCATTTTTCTTATCTTTAATTATGTATGCGGTTTCACCTGTTTCAGGTTCTTGCGGAAACATTTCCTACCAATAAATTCTTAATGAATGGACTAATTCTGGGAATCAAGGTTTCTTTATATTTGACATTTTTGAAAGCTCAATTCTTTGAAAAATAGAAGATAAATAATTACTTTGTGGGTCGGGCGGATGGCCGAGAGATGTACGGCGCTGGTCAGAATTGGCGATCTTACGTCGGTGGTTCGATCCCCGGAGGCCATAAAGCTTTCTCGGCTGTAGCCAACCCAGCTATATATCCATCCTTCACTGGTCGGTAAATGGGTATATACCACTTCGGTAGGAAGGTAACAGGATTCTGTGTACAGGGTATTTTTTACAAGGGGGGGCGGGGGCCCCCCCGAAATTGACCTCCCCCCCCGAAAATGCCTTCCCCCCCGAAATCGCCCCCTTCCGGGATTTTTGCTCCCCCCCGGGATTCTTTAGAGGCCCAAATTTTTGCCAAAAATAGGCAAATTTTCAAAAATTTTCCGGCCGCGCCGGAGATTTTTTCGTAAAAATAGCTATTTTTACCTTAAATCCTGGCATTTTTGAGAACTTTAAGCGTCTCACCATGCAAAATACGCCAAAAAATACCATTTTTTGGCTCATTTTCGCAAAAAAAAATCTCCCCCCCCGAAAATTTCTTCCCCCCCCCCGAAAAAAGATCCCTAAAAATACCCTGTGTGTAGAAGGGCCGGCCCCCTTCCACGGATGCAGTCATCATTTGAGGTGACACTCCTGGCTCTACGGTTGAGAATCCGGGGATGAGCACCGACACCCCATGTCCTGTGGCAGGACAAAGATATATATCTCTAGGGGTAAACCTTTGCCTACCTTTTCATGACCAGTGGGCGCATCCTTGAGATTAGAATCGGACCGTAACTGTCACAATTCAAGTGCAATTTATAAACACAGCTTTAAATGAAATTGTGATTTGTATACCGTTACAACCGTATATTATGGCGAGTGTAGAAGTTTGATATGTTATAGTGTATTGACCAAAAAGAATTTGTTTCAGGGAATACTTTCATTTCTGGCCGCACCTCTGGTTGGCGCGTTATCCGATGTCTGGGGAAGAAAATTTTTCCTGCTTCTTACAGTTTTTTGTACCTGCATGCCTATTCCTTTATTAAAGTTTAGCCCATGGTATGTGATTTTGCTATTGTGATGATGTATATTGTTTTTTACGCCGTTCAAAGGTGTTTCCTTTCGGGTATTTTTGACTCATACGGCTTTATTAATCCTTGCGTAAATGGCCAAAACTTGCGAAATCACCTATTTCCGTGCTCTTTAATATTCTGGGACTAGCTGAGTTTTCTTCAGTAGTGGGGGAGAGTTCCCTCCACTCGACCCCTCCCCTTTCAAAAGTTTTCCTGCTTTGCCGAAATTTTTTGGTCTAAAATCGTCTATTTTTTACACCAACTTTATTTTTGAGCACTTGCAAGAAAACAATTTTTACCGTATTTTAAGCATTTTTAGCCGATTTTATTCCCCCACGTTTGGTCTTCCCCCTCCCCAACAAGTGGGGGGAATCATTCCACCCACTCCCCATTTTTGGCCTAGACAAAACCCAGACCAGTACCGTATTTTTAGGCCAAAAGATAAGAAAGTTTTGATTTTTGACCTTATGCTCCCAGTAGGTAGACGAAACATCGGATTGGTTGTTTTGGCTGGACAGAGGGCACGAAAATGAACATTTTTGCTTTACAACCTTTGAGCTATCTACAGTGGTTAAGTCAGGATAAGCAAAGGTCATTTTCGAGGAAATCAGTTTTTCAAAATTGCTGTCGTATCTTACGAACAATTTTGGCCCACTTATATATACTCAGTCGATACACAGTGTAATTGCGCATTTTATCGAGTGACCTCTAGCTACAAGGCTGAATTTGTGGCTCTGCACAGGTCTCTGAAATGGCTCCAGGAAGTTGCTGAACCGGAAGATAGGTCCATCCATATCTACACCGATTCCAAGTCTCTGGTTCACCGACTCAGAAATGGTCCTGCAAAAGCGGTCACTCTCACGGAACACAGTATTTGGAATCTGCTGTGTCAGTTGCTAGCGGCCGAGTCTAGGACTATCCGGCTAACCTAGATCCCCGGCCATCAAGCCGTGGCCGGAAATGACTATGCGGATCAGCTGGCAAAAACAGGTTCCAGCTTATCCCAGACCGATACTGCTATTGACCTTCCTGTGGCCCAGAACCAACTGCGGGGTCTCCTCAGAGATGAATGGAGATCTACCCTAAAATCTGACCGCCTGGACAATGTTCTCCCTCCGCCGCCTCAACACCTAGAGGCGCCCCTTAGTCGCTCGGATCGCTCCATCCTGTCACAACTCCGAATTGGCGGGTTTAGTCCAATTCTAAACTGGTATAAACATAGGATCGGGGCGGTAGATTCACCTGATTGTACGTACTGTCCCGGGACTACAGATGATCTACGCCATGCCCTCCTATCTTAAGTGACCACATCACGAAAAACCATAATCGAACTTTCCTAAAGCTGCAACGAAACCAAATTTGTATGTTGATATTTCTTAAACGTAAGAGCAAAGTCGATTTCTTGTAATTGTGCAGCTCCATTTAATTCAAAAACCTAGCAGTGGAGTCCTATGAGATGACGGAAATTTGAGAGAAAAGGTACCTTCATCTGAACGCACAACGATAAACTTGGGCATTCAGCAAGAATCAACCTTTACCATGCCGTTTTAGCGGTTTAAAATTACATCGCAGCGGGTTCGCGCGCACAGACGCTAAGAAGTGGCGCCAGCTAACCAATTTAATAGAAAAAATAGCGTGAGTTTGAACCTAAGGATTGAAAATCTGCAAAAAACCAATCAAGTTTAGGATTTGAACGGGAAAATTTTTGCGATAGGGACTTGTGGCCTAGGGGACGAAACCAAAGAGTTTAGTTCATAAAATGCTTATAAAATACACTTTTCACTTAAATTACTATTCAACTTTGATAAATAAGTTTCTTCATTCTTTTATCATAAAAGTTGTTTTAAGGATGTTTATTTTTCAGTTTTTGAAATTTTTTTCAATTGTTTGACATTTCACTTTATGGTATTGTTGCATCACATCACATTACATGGAATAGCACTTTTTGTTTCACTTATTTTTCACCAGGAGTATGCATTTGCTTTGGTAAATGAAATTATTTTCAAATATCTATAGTAATTCATCGTGTGTTTCTGATTGTTATGAGACTCAGCTAGGTTCTTAAGTATTGTATTTATTTACCCTATGCTTGTTCCCTCACTAAATATCCCTGTAACTTTGCTAATTTCGTTCTACCGTGTGCAGGTCGATTTTCTCGACCGTTAAGACCTGCTGAGCCAAATCCAAAAAACTCTCAGCCCATATGTCCTTCATATCATGGCACATAAGGAACCATTGGCCGATTCTACAGTTTTGAGAAATCGATGTCCAAAAATTTTTGTCTATATTTAGCCGTTATGTGTCAAAACATTTTGCTAATTTTGTTAGTTTCTTGTGAATCTCCTTATTATATATAAGCTTTAAAACGATATCATAGGGGTCGCGGTAGCGACCCCTATAATATGTGTCAAAAGTCCCTGGAGACACCGTAAAATAAGCTGCGGAGAGGCTGCGCAAAGTCCTGCGCAGATCCTGCGCAGATTTCATGCGCAAATTGTAGAGCACATCGAGTTTAGTATGTGTGCGAAGTTTCAGCCCCGTATCACTTTCCGTTAAAAAGTTGCGCCCCGGACCGGTTATGGCGGCGATGTTTTTTTCCGGTTTCTCCTATTTAATGGTCGTATTGTCCTGACTTTCCGCCTCTTTCACGTAATCTGCAGCGGAGGCCGGACCTAAAGGGGTATAGGGTCTGGTAGTACCCCATGCGCCATTTAAGAATCGCTACTTTTTTTGCGCCGCAGGTGCGCCACAGCGCCGCAGCGGCGCCGCAAAGTCGGCTCAGAGCGAAAAGTGACCATTTTTGTGGTCGCTGCGCAACTCGAACGTTAAGAGCTGGAGCCGATTTCTTTTTATATTCAGAAACTACATATATTGAACTAACTAACTAAATAGCTAAGTCTCGTTTCTCTATCACTTCCCATGCGACCACAGTGGCCGGTCAAAAATGGTGAAAATTCGAAAAATGAAAAATCGAAATTTCTCGCTGTGTGTTCAACTTAGAAAGCTCAATTCTTTCATACAAAGGTTTTCTGGCACGGCGAATTGATTCCCGTAAGCAGTTTTGCCGTCGGACCCACCCATATTGCTGGGCTGGTTCCACTTTGCTGTCGGGAGGATCAAGTCGGTACCGACTTCCAAGAACACCATATAGGACTGTGCATAGCCTCTCAAAACCTTGTCCATAGGGGTTTTCTGGTGCGCCCAGCTCATTTCCGGTGTCCGTTTTGCCGTCCGACCCACCCATTTTGATGGGCTGGTTCCACTTTGCTGTCGGGAGGGTCAAGTCGGTACCGATTTACAAGAACACCATTAGGACTGTGCATGGCCTCTCAAAACTTTGTCTATAGAGGTTTTCTGGTGCGCCCAGCTCATTCCCGGAGTCCGTTTTGCCGTCCGACCCACCCATTTTGCTGGACTGGCTCCACTTTGCCGTTTGAAGGGTAAATCGGGTAGGGGGTCAAAGTGGTCAAAAATAAAATTTTTCAAAAGTGGTCAAATTTGGTACCAATGAAAGCCCCAAGTGAGCTGAACAACTTTTGTCATAGAATTGCATGCTCAAAGTGGCTGTAAGAGTGCTGTGGTAGGGTGGGGTGGGGACTTAGCCGATTTTGGGTCAAAAATTAAAATTTTCAAAAGTGGTCAAATTTGGTACCAAATGAAAGCCCGCATCGAACTGAGCAACTTTTGTCATAGAAGTGCGTACCTAAAGTGGCTGTAGAGGCCTGTGGTGGGGTGGGGTGGGGACTTAGGCGATTTTGGGTCAAAAATTAAAATTTTCAAAAGTGGTCAAATTTCGAGTCAAGTGAAGGCCCGCATCGAACTGAACAACTTTCGCCATAGAACCACCCACCCAAACTTGCTGTGTCGGATTTATATACTTGCTTTCTCAACCGGAATTTAAACGACAGACATAGGCCCAACACACATATTATCCCCTTTTTGTGCGGAGCATTTTTGTTACTTGTATAAATATCTTTCCAACTCCCAAAATTGCGAAAGTTATATATAGCGTTCTAAAAAATCACCGCAAAAGCATACCACCATTTAAGTATATATATAAAACCTGAAATGTATTAATCATTTGTGGGCTATCTTGCAAGTTGCTTTGCGATGATCGTGCGCTGGGTAGAGGTTCGCCGTGTAAAGCCTTGTGAAATTTGATGCTGTTCTCTTCTCGTCGCGACTTTTCACCGTAGAAAACTCTTGTACAAGTTGGTACAAGTTGTACAAATTTGTCTTGTACATCACCATATAACGTATATTATATACCTTATGATAACAACATAAGATGCTAACAACAAGACGTTCCGTAGAATTACGTCTAGGCATACGTATTACTTATAACCTGTTATTAAATGAAAAGAAGCCGTTCTGCCGCTGGCACATCTAGACTCGTTTTTCTAAATTTCATTTTGTTTTCATCCATATATGGTATCCTTGCTTTGTTCGTTTAGGTGGTACTTTGCCCTCTTTTCGATTTCCGGCGTATTTTCTGTGACCTTCAGTGTTGTCCTGGCCTATGTTGCTGATATCACCGATAAAGATGAACGAAATTTTGCCTACGGTTTGGTAAGTGCATTGTCAACGTATCTAATTTGCTTTATCGTAGGCGTCGCTAATATGAGTGAAATGGTCAAATGACAGTGTAAAACAAGGCTGCGCAAATTATGCGCAAAACATTGTACGTGTCAAGTTTAGTATGTGTGCGAAGTTTCATCCCCGTATAATATACCATTTTCCGTTAAAAAGTTGTACCAAAAATTGCTTACAAAAGTGATGTTTGTTTTCTGGTTCTCCGCTTTGACGTCTGATCTTTGCCTATGAAAACCTTACACATTCTTGTAGTACTAATTTTTTGGCTGGAGCTGGAAAAATTTTTTGGCTGGGGGCCAAAGTCGGCCAAAACGCTAAAATAGCCAAAAATTATGCTTCAAAGGCGCCTTAATAAGTCAGACTGGGCTGTATGTGGTACAATACTGTCTATATGATTAAATAGTACACGTCGGGGTCGTTCAAATTATATATGATTTTCCGGTCCGGCGCGTAAGTTTTGGGTATTGGCCGGCCAAAGTTGGTGAATTTTTGGTCAAACTTTGAACTTAGTTTTTCGCTTATTTTGCCATGTGCGATGGCTCAAATTTTGTCTATAGGGGTTGTTTGGTGCGCCCAACTCATTTCCGGTGTCCGTTTTGCCCATTTACCTGGGCTGTTACCACTTTGGCGTCTGGGGGGGTCAAATCACGGGTGAGGTGTAAAATTTTTTAAAAGTGGTCAAATTTGGTATCAAATGAAAGCCGTAGGCGAACTGAGCACCTTTTGTCATATGTAGACCTGCGTGCCCAAAGTGGCTTTAGAGTCTAGAGTGGTGGGCTGGGTGGGGACTTAACGCGATTTTGGGTCAAAACAGAAATTTTTCAAAGGTGGTCAAATTTGGTATATATAAAATGAAAGCCCTAAGCGAACTGAGCAACATTTGTCACAGAACTGTGTGCCCAAAGCGGCTGTAAAGTACTTTGATGGGACGGGTCCTTGGTGATTTTGGGTCAAAAATGAACTTTTTTAAACGTGGTCAAATTTGGTATCAAATGAAAGCCCTAGACGAACTGAGCAACCTTTTATAGACCTGCGTACCAAACTAGCCTGTAAAATACGTATGAGTTTCGTAGTGAGGTTGTAAATTGAGGAAAACCAGTTGGAACCGCTTAACGTATGAGCCTGTCCTGCAACGAGGCTCATATTGGCGTATTTCATAGTTTGTCGACATTTGACAGAATTTGTTACTCTTCACAGGTTTGTTGCTAACCAAGTACACGCATGGTGTCTGCTATTTTTAAGTTGTGATGAGAAGATTTTTCTGTTGTTTCCTCTCTCATTTCAGGTGTCTGCAACCTTCGGAGCCAGCTTAGTCATATCACCAGCCTTAGGGGCTTATGTCAGTGAAGCGTATTCTGATGATTTGGTTGTGATTTTGGCAACGGCCATAGCCTCTCTGGATGTTTTCTTTATCATGGTCGCCGTTCCAGAGAGTCTTCCATCCAAACTGCGTCAAAGCTGGGACAGTGTTAGCTGGGAAGCGGCTGATCCCTTCGGTGTATGCTATTTTCTTTGTTGTTTTGCTGGTACCTTATTGTAGGAATCTGGTTCATTTTTTCCAACAAAATTAAGGTCAGACCTTGTGTGGGACAAGCAAAGCAAGAGGCTCACCTCCAACGGAGAGAATTAGAATGAAGATATTATGTTACAGATTAAAGTTACTGATTTTGAGTCTCCTAGACAATTATCTCTTTTTAGTCTAAACATTCGTCGGGCATGGGCTAAATATGGGTGGTTCAAACCATATTTTAAACATGAATCAATAGAAAAAACTTTAACTTATCTACATGTGCCACCGCATGCTTCAAATTTTTTGGTTCAATACTAATTTTTAGTCACTTCGAATTGTTGGAGAAGATCGTGTCGTGGTTTGTCTTTGTCTCATTGTTTTCCTTTCCTATCTGCCGGAAGCTGGACAGTTTTCTTGCTTCTTTGTATATTTAAAATTGGTAAGAGAGACCCTATAGAAAAGTAAGTTTTTATAGGTTTGAGGAGTATGAATGGATGGATTTAGCAGATTTGTTGTTTTTAAAACTAGTGTTGGTTTCTGCTTGTCACGAAAGTTTCAATGTTTGTGTGAATCAGGTAGTGCGCGTCAGCGCACTACCTAGAATAGGGAAATTTTGGGGAAATGCTAATTTTTGGAAATAGTTTTTTTAATATCTCAGGGAGGAGTGGACCGATCGGGCTCAAACTCGCTGTGTGAAGAGCCTGTGGGCAGGGGTACATGCTGTGAAAATTTCAGCCGAATCGGTCGAGCCAATCTCGAGATATGAAAAATAGCCCCTTTCCCAGCTCGTGTTTTCTCTCCTCATTTTTTTCCCCCCACCCTAGGGCTCGGAGGGCTTCGACCCCCTAGGAACTTTTGGTCCTTTTTTGAATAGAATCCCCCCCATTTAAGGGGAAATCAGTTTTGGAGGCTCTAGAACCCCCCCATGGGTCTGTGTACATAGGGGGGACCCCCCATTTTGGACCCCCGGAAAAAAAACTAAGTCCGAAAATATTTGCACTCGTCCACAGGGAGCACGGCTCAAAGCCAGGTACTCATATTGGGGTTATAGCATCGCACCCTAACGTGAAGGTCTCCTGGAAGCGAGATGGTGCTGTTCGGTGGTCTGTGGCGCCCTGGCCAGGGGTCACTAGTTAACGTGTTCATGGGGGGGGGGGTCTGGGCCTACGGAGTAGGCAGCCCTATACATAAGAGCTGCTGGGCTGAGGTTTCGTATTCGAATAGGAACCCCTATATGGTGAATCTAAATGGCCCATTAGTTTTGCTCTAGCACCTATCCGTGGGGCTGGGGGGCACCCTGATGGAGGTGGGCCCCTACCGTGTCGCGGGTCCAACTTTAAACTCTCCCATAGAAGGATCCGCTGCAGGTACAGCTTTCATATTGGGCGTGTGGGGTGGGCTGCGGGAGCACTACAACATAAGCTATAGTAGGTTTCGCCCGGACCCGTGTGGCGCCCTGGCCAGGGGTCCGGACCGTGGACCATGCCCAAAATGGCCAAAAATCGATTTTTCTAAAAGTGGCCAAGTTTGGTATCAAATGAAAGCCCTTCGTGAGGCGAACATTTTTTGTCATTGGAGGACCCCTCCAAAGTGGCCCCAGCGGCCTGTGGCGCCCTGACCAGGGTCCGGGCCGGTCCAAAATGGCCAAAAATCGATTTTTCCAAAAGTGGCCAAGTTTGGTATCAAATGAAAGCCTTTGGTGAGGCGAACATTTTTTGTCATTGGAGGACCCCTCCAAAGTGGTCCCAGCGGCCTGTGGCGCCCTGACCAGGGTCCGGACCGGTCCAAAATGGCCAAAAATCGATTTTTCCAAAAGTGGCCAAGTTTGGTATCAAATGAAAGCCCTTGGTGAGGCGAACATTTTTTGTCATTGGAGGACCCCTCCAAAGTGGCCCCAGCGGCCTGTGGCGCCCTGACCAGGGTCCGGACTGGTCAAAAATCGATTTTTTAAAAAATTTCCAACTTTGGTATCAAATGAAAGCCCTTGGTGAGGCGAACATTTTTTCTCATTGGAGGACCCCTCCAAAGTGGTCCCAGCGGCCTGTGGCGCCCTGACTAGGGTCCGGACCGGTCCAAAATCGAGTTTTTTTAAAAATTTCCAACTTTGGTATCAAATGAAAGCCCTTGGTGAGGCGAACATTTTTTCTCATTGGAGGACCCCTCCAAAGTGGTCCCAGCGGCCTGTGGCGCCCTGACTAGGGTCCGGACCGGTCCAAAATCGATTTTTTTAAAAATTTCCAACTTTGGTATCAAATGAAAGCCCTTGGTGAGGCGAACATTTTTCTCATTGGAGGACCCCTCCAAAGTGGTCCCAGCGGCCTGTGGCGCCCTGACCAGGGTCCGGACTGGTCAAAAATCGATTTTTTTAAAATTTCCAACTTTGGTATCAAATGAAAGCCCTTGGTGAGGCGAACATTTTTTCTCATTGGAGGACCCCTCCAAAGTGGTCCCAGCGGCCTGTGGCGCCCTGACCAGGGTCCGGACCGGTCCAAAATCGAGTTTTTTTAAAAATTTCCAACTTTGGTATCAAATGAAAGCCCTTGGTGAGGCGAACATTTTTTCTCATTGGAGGACCCCTCCAAAGTGGTCCCAGCGGCATGAAAGCCCTTGGTGAGGCGAACATTTTTTGTCATTGGAGGACCCCTCCAAAGTGGCCCCAGCGGCCTGTGGCGCCCTGACCAGGGTCGGGACTGGTCCAAAATGGCCAAATATCGATTTTTCCAAAAGTGGCCAAGTTTGGTATCAAATGAAAGCCCTTGGTAAGGCGAACATTTTTATCGTTGGAGCACCCCTCCAAAGTGGTCCCAGTGGCCTGTGGCGCCCTGACCAGGGTCCGGACCGGTCCAAAATCGATTTTTGTAAAAATTTTCTACTTTGGTATCAAATGAAAGCCCTTGGTAGGGCGAAAATTTTTTCTCATTGGAGGACCCCTCCAAAGTGGTCCCAGCGGCCTGTGGCGCCTGACTAGGGTCCGGACCGGTCCAAAATCGATTTTTATAAAAATGTCCAACTTTGGTATCAAATGAAAGCCCTTGGTGAGGCGAACATTTTTTCTCATTGGAGGACCCCTCCAAAGTGGTCCCAGCGGCCTGTGGCGCCCTGACTAGGGTCCGGACCGGTCCAAAATCGAGATTTTTTAAAATTCCAACTTTGATATCAAATGAAAGCCCTTGGTGAGGCGAACATTTTTTCTCATTGGAGGACCCCTCAAAGTGGCCCAGCGGCCTGTGGCGCCTGACTGGGTCAGAACGGTCAAAAATCGATTTTTTAAAAAATTTCAACTTTGGTATCAAATGAAAGCCCTTGGTGAGGCGAACATTTTTTCTCATTGGAGGACCCCTCCAAAGTGGTCCCAGCGGCCTGTTGCGCCCTGACAGGGTCGGACCGGTCCAAAATCGATTTTTTTAAAAATGGCCATGTTTGGTATCAAATGAAAGCCCTTGGTGAGGCGAACATTTTTCTCATTGGAGGACCCCTCCAAAGTGGTCCCAGCGGCCTGTGGCGCCCTGCATAGGGTCCGGGCCGGTCCAAAAACGGTTTTTTAAAAATTTTCTAAGTTTGGTATCAGGCAAAAGTGGCTCAAATTCGCATAAAAGAGCCTGCTATTTAGATTTCTATATCCCTACGCGGCGGCGCTACCCCCCCCCCCCCGCCCCCCCATCCGCACATCATCAGCCCTTCAGAAAATTGCGTTAAACACTTATTTGCGTTCACAAATTCGCATATAAGAGCCTGCTATTTAAATCTCTGTGCCCTCACGCGGCGCCGCTACCCCCCCCCCCTTTCCGCACATCAGCCATTCAGCAAATTGCGTTAGACACTCATTCGCGTTCTCAAATTCTGATATAAGAGCCTGCAAGTTAAATCTCTGTGTCCCCGCGCGACGCCGCTACCCCCCCCAATATCGGCGGCCATTAAAATACACGCTTTTGCGGGCTCAAATCTGCATAAACAGTGCTAATAAACAAGTCTGCTATTTATGTTAATTTATATCTTATGTATTCCACTTGCGCCGCTACCCGCCCCTCCCACTTCCACATCGACAACCGCTCAGCAAATTGCGTTAAACAAACCTTAGCGTTCTCAAATTCGCATGAAAGAGCCGTCAAGTTAGTTTTATACGTCCACACGCTGCGCCGCAACCCCCCCACCCCCCAAATATCGGCGGCCATTCGGAAAATTGCGTAAAATACACGCTTTTGCGGGCTCAAATCTGCATAAACAGTGCTAATAAACAAGTCTGCTATTTATGTAAATTTATATCTTATGTATTCCACGCTGCGCCGCCTCCGGCCCCCCCCCCACCCACATCGTCAACCGCTCAGCAAATTGCGTTAAACAAACATTAGCGTTCTCAAATTCGCATAAAAGAGACTTCAATTTAGGTTTCTACGTACCCACACTGCGCCGCAACCCATCCCCCGCACATCTTCAGCCACTCAGAAAATTGCGTTGAACACTCGCGTTTTAATTGTTCAATTTTGCATAATATATTTGTACTAATACAAGAGGCTGCTTGTATTTTGATTTCTATCCTACCTCACGCGGCGCCGCTTTCCCCC
>JASAND010019727.1:0-19866 GCA_030248195.1 Trissonchulus latispiculum | reverse complement strand
AAACTCGGATGTTGCCAGGCCAGGGACACGAAACTCCACAAGGTACGTACGTATTACGGGACAAAAATCGGGGGTTGGGTTGAATCTTCAAAACGACCTGGATTTGCGGGGAATCCGTCCAGAGAATCAGCAGCAATCCACCAGTTGGGACTTTCGTCGTCTAACAATACGAGGTTAGGTTCCTGGGCAGGCCCCGGAATCCAACAGAAAAATTTTTCAAAATTTTAATTTCCCTCCCAAAAAAATGTTATGGGTGGGGGGGGGTTGCTTGGGGTAAATTTGGGGAGGGCAGCGAGTTGCTGGTTATAATAGGGATGGGTTATCACTTGGACTACCCCAAGTGATATTAAGGTCAAAAGTTGGGCGACCCAACTATAATAAAATTTTAAAAGGTAACGGAAAAAATAACACAAGCTCGAAGAAATCACAGACATATACTGGTATCGACAGGAAAGGGAGGGGGGAAAACAGAAAAAATACTTATGGAAAATTGGGGAAAAAGGAAAAAAGGAAAAAGAGCCTAGGCCGGGCAGCCTAATGTAAACTATGGGCAGAGCTAGTGAATTAAACCACAGAGCTCACACACCAAATTTTACAAGTGAGACTGAGCGCAATGAACGCCGACCGACGACTGCGGGTGGAGATCTTTAGTCCAGGCGGCTCTTATCCACCGACTTGCCTCGCCAAGAGGGACTGACAATTTTGGGGGGCGCCAAAACAAAATAGGGGACACGCACACAAAAAATTAAACTCAGTTAAAAATCAGCTCCGGGCTATTCCCAGAGCGCTACCTAGCTAATTAAGGAGATCAGACTAGTTAAGCACAGTTAATAAGAATAAAATTAAACAAACGGAAAGACAACTGGCTAATTTAATGATACGATCTCAGGGCAGTTACAACAGGAAAATCCTTCCGGGCTACTCAGAGAGGACAGGCCAATTAGCGGGCTACCCGCAAAAACATACAATAACGAGGGCACAAAGGGAACAACAAATAAATGGGGAGAGGAACCCGCAATCAGTAAGGGAAAGGAGGGAAGTTGACAAAATTGGGGGAGGGAAATTGGCTAGTAAAAATAGACCCGGGGGAACGGGGGCAACCCCGCAAATTTGGGAAGGGAAAGGAAGGGGAGAGTTAAGAGTTAGACAAAATAAAGTTGAAAAGGGTTAGGGGTAGGAAAAGAGATTAGAAAGGTAAGTTTAAAGTAATTTTCAAAGGAAAACGAAAACAATATCACTTACGTTTAGGTGTGGATTCACGGAGGGTGGGGCCCCAACGTTGAAGAGCGACTGCTCGCGAACTTGAAAAACTCCCAATTGAAGAGAGGGCAACGTAAGCGTTAAAGGAGAATTTTGTCATGCGTTGGGAACGGGAGGGTCTATCTTTGCTAAGCCAACACAAATTGCGAAATAACTGCAAGGTTAAGTTTATGCTCGAAAAATAGGGAAATTAAAGGATTTGAATGATTTTCAAAATATGAACATAAAGTTAGCACTGCAATTATTTAGGAGGGACTTTACACTCAAAATAATACAAAATTATCGGGCTTCCCAACAATTATAATAACATAATATTTAAGGGGAATTTGGGGGATTCTTAGGGAGTTTTAGGGAAAAACTACGAAAGTTAGAAATAGGAAGGGACTTGGAAAGGGGGTGATAGCGGGGACGCTATTACCCATATTACACTAGCCTGCACAGCCTTCGAGATCGCTGCGCGGGGGTCACATGTTTTAGTTTCATTTAAAAAAGCCCCATGTTTGTCACGCAAATTTTAAGCCATGGTTTTTGCTTTGCCAAAGATTTGCGAATCCTCCAAAAAGTTTTGCCGAATCTCCAAAAATTGTTAAAGTTTTAAAGTAAAAGTCATATGTTCTCAAAAATAACTTGAAATATGAAATAACAATATGAAATCAAACTGTGCCAGAGTTATTCGCGTTCGAAGCCACCAAACCTGAAAATTTCATTGATGAGCCCTTCTCAAGTTCACATGGACTCCGAATGCGAGCAAACATAGGGTTGACCAATACGCCAAATTAAAGCATTTACTAGAATAATATTTTACTGCAAAAGTGGCTCGAGGTTAGCCAGCCAACCAACTGTAATTATGAACAGACCTCACTTTGGCTTACTGCGCAGTAAAGCTTTAACTTGCACTAACTTGAGCAGACAGCGTTTTACCCATAGTTCCGTTAGAAAAGGTGTTCCTCGTCCCAGTAGCTAACGATTGAAACCCAATTTGACTATATTTGAAAAAATTCAGAAATTAAATATTTCCCAATAGCAGATCAAAGGAACGGACACATCAGAGCATTATAACAATTATGAATTTCTTTCCGCCAAGTACTTTGGCAGATGAGGAAACAACTTGCCCAAATTTGGTGGCTTTTGAATTGATTGTTAGAACGATAAAAAATGAAAAATACAAAAAATAGGGTTTTTTTGTCCGAATTTTTTTCAAATTATATTAAAAAGCCCACAGAAGAAAAAAACAAACAAAACAAATACTATCCGTGCCACACAGAACAAAATATAAAATATATATATATATATATATATATATATATATATATATATATATATATATATATATATATATATATATATATATATATATATATATATATATATATATATATATATATATATATATATATATATATATATATATGTGTGTGTGTGTGTGTGTATATATATGACAATATAACTTTATCAAAATTTCGGCCCGCGTTCAACACTGGCGTAGAGTGCAGCTATCTATAGGTCGTTTCTGTGTCTTTTGCCAATGTTTCAGAATAAGAGAAAAAATCTGTAGGTCCAGTTTTTTATGGTCAAAAACTGCCGATTTTCCAAAATTCTAACTTCAAAATTCACCAGAAATCCGTCTTTCAATGGTATTACATATAAGTAACTCGCTGCACTCTACAATGTGTCCTGAACATATTGCAAAGTTGTAGCGCTGTATCTTTCATACAGGACACATTTTTGGATTTGGACACAAACTTTTTAACCTAACTTTTTCGCTTTCCTATGTTTAACACATGTCAAGGTCACATTTGAAGGGCTCTACAGAACGATAGAAGCAATATTGTGCAAAATGCGCGTGTCTTGTTTCGCGGACCGGAGTACAAAATATGTAAAAATGAGTATAATCGGAACTGGTCAAAAAATCGGCCGAAAAGCGACCACCCTTAAGGGGAGTCGTTTTGTGTCAAACTCAATACTCACGGATTTCTCTCATTTTCGAGCACAAAATAGGTGCACATGTTCTCAAAAGCAAGACAAAATATTAGAGTTCGAAATCAAACTTTGACAGAGATATTCAGGAATAAGGTTGAAAAAAGTGAAAATGTTTGTGATTTGCTTTCGAAGGTCATGTGGAGACAGAACGTCAACAGCTATTTCCGGCAGAATTCGCATTTTTGTTTATATTTTTGAGCTCGCTCCAGAGAAAGTTGCGATAGACGAGATTTTGAGAGTTGAGACAGAAATTGCTACTACTTTCGTAAAAATTTTACTTACACGTAGAGTGTAACTATCTATAAGCCGTTGCTGTAGCTTTTACTAATCGCGCAGGGGACACCAAAATGTTTCCCAAGTTTTTTTTCATGGTTCAAAACGCACCGATTCTCCAACTTTTTGACTTTGGAAAACCCCGACACTTAACAGAATTGTACCAGAAGGGTTATTTGCACTCTGTAGTATGTCCGAAACATAGATGCAAATGAAACTACCACGTGTCACTACAGCACCTCCGACCCGAAAAATTCGGGTCTGAGGTGGGGATCGAACCCACAACCTTGGCTTTCTAGGCCAACGCTCTACCCAAAGTTGTAGCGGTGTATCTTTCATGCAGCAAAAAATGTTTCTGCCACAAACTTTTAAACCTAACTTTTTCCTATGTTTAACACATGTCAAGAACACCTTTGAATTGGACTACCTCATCAAGCGAAAACGACTGGAAAAACAACTTTGAAGGGTTGTGCAAAACGATAGAAGCAATATTACGCAAAACGCTCTTGTTTTATTTTGAGGTCCATGTGGACTACAAAATACGTGAAAATGAGTGAAATCGGAGATGATCGAAAAATAGGCCGAAAAGCGACCCCCTCACTTAAAGAACTCACTCGATACTAGAGGTTGATTTAGGAACAATTCGCGGATCAGATAGTTGCGTAGATGCTGAAGCCGGCTTATGCCGCAGATGGAACAGAAGCAAGACATTTGGAATGTTTCAAGCTTGCGCAAGTCTTCTGCTTTCAACGTCCACGATTCGCAGGAGTATGTAAGGGTCGGAAGAACCATCGCTTTGTACACTCGCAATTTTGTGGCAAAGGAAAGTTCCTTACACTCCACAGCACATTTTTTTAGTTTGGCCAATACTGCCGATGCTTTTCCGACGATTCTAACCTTGATATCGGCCGATGACGAGGGGTCCGTTGCGCTCAATGTTGAGCCGAGGTAAATAAACGAGTCTACCTGTTCCAGTTGTTGCCCATTGAGTAGTATGGGTCGGACTGGTTCATTTGATAGTAGTTAAGATTTTGGGACACTGATGACCAAGCCGAATTTAGATGCGACTTCGCTGACACGATTAATCGCCAGTTCGGCAGCGTTAGCGTTCTCAGAAAAGAGGCAGATGTCATCAGCGTATGCAAGGTCCGTGACTTTAAGGTGGCTGCTGTAAGAAACTCCTTCCAAGCCTGCCAAAGCTTGAGACATTACGTAATCAATAACACCTAAAGTCGAGGGGTGGCGTAGAAAACGGAGTAATTGCTAATAATTATGCCAATTTACATAGCTAGTATGTCGTGCGCTCAGTAGATCTTGTCTCCTTTTATTCTCACTGTGAGATAAATGTGTGCTGTTGAGAAGACAGGTCGTTTCTCTATGCAAATGAGGCTGGAAAAGTGTACACATACATAGAGGAACTTCGCGAGTTTGTAGATATGACGCATACAGCAACCCACTAGCACAAAGATGTACGTGCACGAACAGTAGACTCTCTTTTGCATTGGTATAGAGGGTTGCCTCCTAGCTAAGATATACATTGTCCAGATATAAAAGTTATGGAGCTGATAAACTCCTTTCCCTTTTTCTCAGGTAGTCTCAGGTAAACTAGAGGAAGTCTCAAAGCTTTCGAATTTAAAATTTTTAATTTATACTTTTTATCACATGGCTACTTTTACATTGTAATTTATAAAACTGTTTAAATTTTTGGTTATTTTTCGCGCCCCAATGCAAGGTGTCTACTGAACTCCGATACAGTTGCCAAACAGGCGAAAAATTGTGGATGAAGACTTGCTACTTTGTTATTTTTGCGTGCTCAGACAAGGAAAAGGGGCGGCGCAGTTGAAGAGGGCGACACTTTCTCTATCTCTAGTCTAACTACTGTTTTCGAAAGTAAAAGTAAGATGTCCTGATCCCAAAAAAACGCGTGTGGATTTTTCATCTTCCCGCAGCCCTTTTGTGCGTTTGCATTTCTTTTGTAATTAATTTTTGCTGCTGTCCCGTAGTTCCCTCTCCGCAGCCCCTTTGGTCTTCGTGTATTTCTTTTTGTTGTAACTTTACCTGTAACTTTGTTGTTTACCCTGTTGTTGTTTCTCTGTTGTTAGTGGTGAATATGTTTGTGGCTTGGAGTTCAGGTCTAAGCAGCAGTGGATGGTAGGGGTACGGCTAGGTTTAATGTAGGTGATTGATGCGCTGAATACGTTGGTGTGCCACAGCTTGCGTGCTTGGGAGACTGACTAAGAAGTACGCTAAGAAGAGATAAACACCCTTACCAGGAATCAAACACGGGATGCGTTGGTCTCCCCGGTAGTTTTTACGAGATAAGTGTTCGCAGATTAGTGTATGAGTAGATTGTACGGATCTAACACTCAGGTTACCGACATGTCGGTTAATGTTGCATAACCCTGACGCAAACATTGCTATTTCACAGTTCTCTGCAGAGAGGTCTGTACTTGCAACAGGTTTCAGTGCCCAAAGCCGGCTTGCACAGGGCTCGTCCATAAAACGTGCCACACGAAGTGCCCCCCAACGGGAAGGCAAAAATTTTGTCGCTCGAAATAAAAGCTTGATTGACTTTTGCTGCCCAGGAGTAAATTTTGTTGCGCGGGGGTAAAAATTTAGTTGCGCATCAATAAACATTTTGTTGCGCAAGATAAAATTTTGATGCGCTCTGCTGCGCCGAAGTAAGAATTTGTTAAGTGGTATAAAATTTTGCTGCGCCGTGGTGACATTTTTGCTGCGCACTGCACCGGTGTAAATTTTCCTTAGCCTGCACATGTGCAGGAGCTGTGCAGGCATCGGCCATCCGTGATTCGGATATTATTAACCCGGTTAAATCGCCAACCCAGGTTAGAAATCAGCGAATTTTACCAATTTCACATATTTTGTACTCCCCAACGGATTCACAGAACAAGACAAGTGAGTTTGCTGCAAAACTTATCCTATGTGCAATTTTCTATGTAGACGCTATGTGCAAGGTATGGTGCCCTTATTTCCCCGAGATGTATGGTCCCCAATTTCCGTCCATATATAGTGCTCTCGCTCTGATATCATTTAAAATAATGTCAAGACCAATGTGTGACAATTCTGTGCGATACGATCAAAGTCTGAACAATTGGGTCCATACGGGTGGAGGCTAAATAATGTCTTATGAACTGTGGTTATATGTTCATTTTTATTTGCATTTTCAGAATGGAATACAAACTTCTCATACTGTTGTGCAGTACAGTATCCACATTTGGGTATAAATTCCTGGTTACAGTTCCCGGTATTTCGGGAAGCCAGAATATGCTGCTTTATCATCTAGCTAACATGCTGGCTGGTCGAAATCACAGTGTTACTGTTTTAAATCCTGTGTTTCTAAGGAACACCAAGAAACCAGAATTGCACAAATATGTTGAAGAGATCACCTATTCTGCCATAACTAATCCCGAAATAGAAGAAGAACTAATGGACCTCAATTCTGTTCAGGCATGGAAAGCTACAGAAAACCCACTGAAATTTGCCATCACTGTTGGAAAAACTGTTTTAGAGGCAATGTCAGACGGTTGCCATCTTACATTGAGAGACAAAAATCTTTTAAAGAAACTAAAAAACAAAAATTTTGATGTTGCTGTTATTCACTTTATGGACTTCTGTAGTTTTGGAATCGCCGAAGCTTCGGGGATCGCCGGAACCGTTTGGGTTTCTACGCTTTTTAGTGCAGATTTTATGACTTGGTTTTCGGCAGCGCCAATGCCTTTGTCTTATGTTCCAACTGGACTTATATCAGCAGGTGATCACCTTACTCTGGGACAAAGAATAATGAATGTTCTCAGCTACGGTCTAATTAATTTCATGTTTCAACAGTTTTTACTGCCTCTCTATAGTAAGCTATTTCAGGAGCATTTTGATAAAGACTTTCCCCCAGCAGGCCAGCTGCTGAGAAAATCTGACTTGCACTTTATCAACACTGATCCATTGTTTGATTTTGCTCGCTCTGCCATGCCAAATGTGATTTACGTGGGTGGCCTCGTCATGGCGAATTCACAACCTCCGACCTCGGTGGGTATAAATCGTAAGAGTCCTAGCAGGAAATTTAATTAATTAATAGATTTCCGTTGTTTCTTGTAACACTTGGAAAGTTGAAAACTTAGTGTCTACTTACAAAGTATTGAAAGCAGAATGTGCAGTTACATCTGGGAATATCTTAGAGTTTATTTTTTAAAGATAAAACGGAATAGATAAATATTAAACCGCGTTACAGAAATGGCTAGCAGTATTAAACGGATTAAATTATATCTTATGTTTATATTATATTAAATTGATCTTATGAGTTAACATGTTAAACGAGCTGCATTTAATCTACCTTTAATCCTGTTTCCCTAATCGTGAAGGATTAAAAACCCTATTTCTTTATTACTTCGCAGAATTAAAAATCAGCGAGTTGATTTTAATTCAAACACACGTACTTTCTATTTCATTAAAGATTAATTGTATCCGTTTAATCCTGGCAGCTAGCGTTGAACTGATTTTTAAACCCTGTGTTGCTACAGCGGTTAAACGGGTTAAAACTCAAACAGCTAAAAGTGCATTTTACAGTCAACAACTGTGTCAAAATGTGGTTGGCGGTCATCGTTTTCACAGTACAAATAGCAAAAGTAACTAAAAACGATCATAAATACACCATTGTAGTTTTGTGCATTCAAATATATCGCACTTTATAGCAATTTTAAAAAATATAAAAATTGTGTGTAATTTTAGCTTTTTTATAAAAATGCCAATTGGAACCGGAGCCTGTAGGTACAATCGGAACCGGAACCGCTTAAGCCTAGAACCGGAACGTCTAATTGCACATTTTTGCTCTTACAAGCTTATCACGAAAATGCGTCCAATTTCCGGAATTTCGGGTTTTAAAAATTTCCGAATTTTAGAAGTTTTCTTTAATACCCACAAAATGAGCACCATTCGAATGCTCTTAACGAGCTGAACAACTTTCGTAGTAGCACAAACTCTAGAAAATGCCCTCAATTCCCGGAAATCGCAAAAACCGGAATTTTCGGATTTTAACAATTTTCTGCAATACCCCATATGGATATCATTTGGAAGCTCTTGATGAGCTGAGCAGCGTTTGTAATGGAATCAATATCTGCAAATACGCCAACTTCGCGAAGTTCCCGAAATCCTAGCCCTCTAGCAAGAGTTAAATCCGATTTCCGTGGATTTCTGGAATTTAGTGCATTTTCAGATATTGATTCTATTACGAGCTTCTGGTCTATTAAGAGCTTTCAAATAATAGTCATGTGGGGTATTGGAGAAAATTTTAAAATCCAGAAATTACGGTTTTTGCCGGTTCCGGCAACTGAGTGCGTTTTCTAGAGTTCCTGCTATTACAAAAGCTGTTCAGCTCGTTATGAGCTTTCGAATAATACCCATCTTGTTGGGGAAACTTTTCAAAATCCGTAAAACTTTTAAACCCGGAATTCCGAAAATTGGGTGCATTTTCGTGAAAAGCTTGTAAGAGCAAAAATGTGCAATTAGACTCTATTTGATCGTGGAAACAAGATTTTGATTGCGATAATAAAAATTGGGCAAAAAACTGAAAAATACATTTTGCGTAAATAAAATACTAAAATCCGGATTTACCAGGTTTTCGAACTCGACTTCCTAACGATTCTAACAATATATGCATTGTTGGGATTCACTCCAAAGGCTAATCAACTATAAACGGTCAAACTTTGTTTTTGATTTAATTTTGGTCGTACTATAAAGTCTGACACGAAAATGTGTGTACAAAATTGTAATCACTTCACTGCATTTACTATTTATGAGAGGTTCATAACATTAAGTATTTACGGAATCCTCACAATGAGAGGAAAATTTTTATAAAATTCAAAATTTCGAAAAATTTCTAAAATTTCTAAAAATCGGTTTATTGAGGTTTTTCCCGGAATATGCATGGTAAAAATTGATTTCTTTCAGCAACATTTTTTACTCAAAACACGCGAATGGATTTTTAATTAGCATTTTTCGACTTTTAAGATCCTTCAATCGTTGCCGCATTTCCAAGTTTGACAAGCTACTGCTCGCTCAGTACTTTATAGAAAATGTGAATGTGAAAATTTTTCGAAATTTGAAAGTTGATTTTTTTGAAAACTTACCATTTTTGACCCAAAATTTAAATATACTAGTAGTTCAATATACGAAAACATTGAGTGTAGATGAATCGCGCCAAATATACCATCTTTGCTGAATCCAACCATGTCAAAATGTTCCTGTTACGATGCATGTTGTGTGCAAACGTATTATTTGTTACACAGAGACACAATTCCTCTGAATCCTATTAAAACTATGGAAATTTTTTGAAAATTTATTCTGCATCCAATATTCATCGTAGCGGCAACATTTTGACATTATTTGATTTCAGCAAATATGCCATATTTAGAGTGACTCATCCACACTCAATTTCTTCGATACTAATACATTGAAATTTTGGGTAAAGAAGTGGCAATTTTTCGAAATAAATCAACTTTCAAAATTTGAAAGATGACTTTTACTACATCAATGCAGATGCCTAAGCAGTCCTGAACATAACAACGAAAGCATTTACTATAAAACACTGAGCGAGCTTCAGCTTGTCAAATTGGAAAAAGCGGCAAATATGAACATTAACAGTTATTGGTGTCACAGACCGGATGTCGTCGATTTCAGCTGGAAGCGTGCTGAGGCAATGACCTGTGACAGCTGATGAGTGGATCGTTGTCTGTCTTAGGGCCATTTCATAAAAAGCGCTTAAACGGCTTAGCTTAAAAGTGAATTTATTTATGAAAAGGGTGGTCGGCTTAAACAGCTTAAACGGCTTAAGTGGCTTAAACGGCTTAACTTTAAGCAGTTTAAGCCGATCCTTTTCATAAATAACCATCGACTTAAACTTTAAGCCGAATCCTTTTCATAAAAAGCACACCGGCTTAAAAATGCAGTGGCTTAAAATTAAGCCGTTTAAGCCGATCTCCTTTTCATAAATAATTTTAGTTTAAGCCGTTTAAGCCGATGCCTTAAAATTCAGTTCAAATTGCCTGATTTTTAAGCCGCGTAACATCACCGCGCTTAAACGGCTTAAACCGTGGTAGTAGTAATATTAAAACGTTCATAACTTCCTTAATATTTGGAGTGCACCAATGATATTTATATCAAAATGAAGCTCACAGTGTGGAGAAATCAATGGCGTTATTGGCATGATTTAACTACTGGTAAGTATTTTAAAAAGCAGCCTCAACTTGATAAATAGCACCCTTATTCAGCTTATTCAAGTCAAAAATATTTTTTGTTTACTTAATTCAGGTTGTTTTTATTATTCAAGTTATGCTTATACAAGTTATACATGAATTTTCCAGTTTACCGCTTTGTTAATGCTGCACTGCTGCGCAATGCTGTACCCTTAGCAGTAGCACACCCACTTCCTGAGTCAGATCCGAAATTTTTTGAGTCTTGATCCTAGGGGGGAGTACTCTCTCATCCATCCCTTACTTTTCTTTTATCCGCTCTGGATTATTTCCGATGCCCAATTTTAAAGTGGTGTGTGAGGATAGCGCTGTACACCAATTTTTGAGTCCCGGAATGATATTCTGCTCAAAGTTTGTAAATTTATTCGTTTTCATGAATCACTCATCAAAAACAGTCCAGATTCGTTCTGTTGTAAGAAATTTTAACAAGCAGGTCCCTAAAGGGCATTATTCCGTTGTTGAACCTCAGTTGGTCCTGGGCGTGGTGTGGTGACATATGACATACCATAAGGTGTTCAATTTCTGGTTGTGCTGCCCGAGTTTATATCAATTTTACTGAGTGTGGCTCGCTGTAGCGTCCACTAGATTTTTATTTACACAGAACTACCAAGAATTAAACATGTAAGCAGAATCCTACCAAAAAATTATCAAAAATTCCACTTAATTTTTTATTTTTTTAAAAGATTCGAAGTACACTGCGTTTCGTCCGTTCGCCCAAAATGGGCAGGTAGTATCCTTAAAACTCAATGCCATTAAATTATTTTCGAATGCAATATTTGATCTAAGATAAGCAGAGCCATTCCAAAACTTATAAAATTTAAAAAATTGAAGCTAACTTTATCTCAAGTTGTTTATTCTAACACCTGTCCATTTTGGGTGAGCAGGCAGGATGTAATGTATATGTGTGAAAATTTAAAAATTAAATGGAATTTCTGAGAATGTTTTGGTAGGATTCTGCTAAAACTAATAATTCTTAGTAGTTCTGCGCAAATTATAATGCAATTGATGGTAGAAAATTGTTCTTTTACTTGTACTAGGATTCGCAAACCGGAAGCAGACTGACCATTATATACAAGTGTCATCTCATTAAATACATAAGTGATTTTCTTTTTCAGTGTAAATGTTTAGAACTTGTAATCCCTAGCCATTATATACAAGTATTTTACAGATTAAGGAAAACTTAAGTTAATTTTTTAATTTCTGTTTTTAAAAATTTTGTAAAATAAAGGTACATACATATGTATATATTTGGATTGGTTTTGATGAGTGGATCATGAAGACAAATAAATTTGCAGACTTTCTTGGGAAGACGTTTCTGTTGAAGCCAGAACTGATCGCTTTTCTTTAGCTTTCCCACAATCAAATAAAATTACTTTTGTGTTATCACGTGTCCATTTCAAACAGCAGAATTATGTCAGAAATACTTCATTTTGCTGCAATGAACACATTCCTAGCTTTAAAAACACACAAAAATTATTGTTGAACTCCAAGAACTGGATAAATTACAGACTTTTAAAGTTTGGTGCATATACCCGAACCAGCATCTGAAATTGTGTCGACTGTAAGCTACAATGAAGCAATAAGTTCTTATGCTTTTATATATTAACAGTGCAAAGACGTTCATAAATAATCGGCTTAAACGGCTTAGCTTAAACGGCTTAGCTTAAATGGCTTAAAAATTCCTTTTCATAAATAATCGGCTTAATCGGCTTAAACGGCTTAAATTAAGCCGTTTAGGCTAAGCCGTTTAAGCCGCCTTAGCCCTTTAAGCTGTTTAAGCCATTTAAGCCGATTATTTATGAAAAGGAATTTTTACGCCATTTAAGCCTTTGAAGCTAAGCCGTTTAAGCTAAGCCGTTTAAGCTTTTTATAAAAAGTCCCCAAGAATCACTGAAGGCTAAGTGTTTACTAGGCAAGGCAGGCAACTATAGAAACACAGATGCAAGTTCAGGCAGAGTTCTAGCCACCGGCAGGCGTACAAAAAAGGCGGCAATAATAGCTAAATGCATAGGTAGGTGCTTAAACTACTCTCAGCTCCGCCCTTTTACCGTCTACCGACTCCCCATCTCGTGGCCAACCCATCTCCTCTTTTCCAGTTTTTCTGTCCAAAAAGTAATGACATATTCAATCAAAAACCATTAAACATAGGTCGGTCCTTTTCAGCCCTTTCTCTGACGGAGCTTATTACGTAACATCACTAACAAGTTTCGATACAGCACAGGAAACTTGAAAACCATAAAAAGAGAGCAAATTTCCATCAAACACTTACGGCACAATTCTAAGAACTAACAAAATCACGCCACTTTCTACAATTTTCTGGCCAATAAAAACACTACAAACATTGCGAAAAAGCTGCTGACTTTAACCTGCCTTCAACTACTACAATAAGAACCTTTAATAGAGACAAGGTTAAAGTCCCACTATAGAAGTAAAGGGTTTATGTAGGTACATAAACTTTACTTTACTTATAATTTCTATAATTTTGATACGTAAGAATTAATTTTCATTATTAAATATTAAATAATTTAGCTATGTCTTAGTTAATTTATACACCTGTGACATTAAGCCGGCGACATGATTCGCACGCTAATGGCTGATTTCAACCACAAATTAAACTGTAGTGAGTGACCTCCCCCAAATCAGTACCCAGATCACATTTGTGTACGCTCATTTGCTTGCATGTTTATGTGCAGAAGCTGGAAAGTGGTCAACTGCCAATAGAATGTCTAGGGCTTCAGCACATAAGCATACAAGCGAGTGAGTTTACACAAATGTGCACTTAGGTGCTTATTTGGGAGTCATTTATGGGGAAGGGCTGGCCGTTATCGTGCAGATCATTTCTCGGCCTACCTAAAAGTGTGACGCTTGTCACACTCTTAGTTATTATGTACTATTAATAGTATAAAGATGTGAGCGATAAGTTCTTATTTCAGACATCGTTGTTGGAGTTTTCGACATTTTTTAAAAAAAGTATTTCTAGGCATTTCTCAATGAAAGAGGCTTTTCAATGCTAAAAAATCCATGCTTGTTTTGTAAGAGATTGCCTGAACCGAATTATCTTATTTTTATTATATTGTTAAAAAGTGTTTTTTGCAACATAGTGATAGAGTTATAGATAGAGTTTCCTAGCTTGCCATAGTAATCAATTTGTGAAAAACGTCCAGTTTTTCAAAATCTCAGTTTACACGTCTAGTTGTTTGGGACCAACCTTACGGGGTCAGTTTCCTTACTAAATTAATACGTCAAGAAGCGCTGAGTGTACTAGTTAAGCTTCTTATTGTAAACTTCTAAACTGTTGACCGTAATGAGGTCGAATACTGTAAACTCTTTTATTGCTATGAATACCACGAAGAAACGCTTCTTGTTTCCAATTATGCTGGAATGTTCTGATTTAGAAGTCGGAGAGCATTGACTGGAACTGATGTTCCGTTTTGACTCAACCTGCTGATACAAGGTTATAATAGAGCTTTATTTTATGATGACCTAGCATTTTAGGCACTCATCAAAGGCCGCTTGATGCTGTCTATCCGTGGACCGCAAGCGGACAGGAGACGGAGAGACGAAGGTCAAGAACAGAACACAAGACCCCCAAGCCAAGCTGGCGTACGGTTATTTCGCACACACTCAGGGCAACACTTGCCGTTCGCCGGCATATGCTGCCACCCTCATGCCAATAGTGCCTAAGCTGGCTGGAACCTAGTAAAGCTTGCTTTGAAGGCTGCGGAAAAAATGGTGGCTGCAGCAGAGGGTCGTGGGGACTGCCAAGCGTATATATATACGAGTACATTTTCTGAATGCATTTTTTATAGCATAGGGGTCGCGGCAACAACCCCTATAATATGACTGGCTTTTTCCTACAGGTCTACACGGGGTTGAGGGAGCCCCCCAGAAATTGGTTCCCCCCAGACTTGGTTCCCCCCAGAATCGCTTCCTCCTCCAGGATTTGAGCCCTTTGAGCCATCACAGCCGACTAATGCGAAAGGATATTTTACACACAAACTAGGTATCATAGACAATGTTTTGGGTTGCTTTCAGCCAAATCTGAGAAATTGTATTTTTTCGGACTTTCGTCCGCAATTTGGAGGTTAAAAATCTATAATGTAAAAATTATATATGTAAAAATATCCCAAGCGAGGCCAAATAAAGCGACGCGTACTCCGATGCAGCGCATTGCCGGACTTAACCTGATAATAGCCATGTCCTGATCTAACCCGATTCCAGAGACAAGTGTCCTGACATACCTCGATTTTTAATTTTAATTTGCCTATATATATATATATATATATATATATATATATATATATATATATATATATATATATATATATATATTTATATATATATATATATGTATGTATGTATATATATATGAGTGGATTTCTGAGTAGTTCAGATATGGGGTCCTTGTTGGCGGACAACCTTGAAAAATCGATTTTCTTCTTACTATGCCAGTTGATTAGGATTAGTAGGCATAGTAATACCGGCAAATATTAGCTTGTTTTGATGAGAATGAGAATGAGTAAGGTCCTTTTTGTGATTTTGCCATGGCAGCTAAATTCCCAATTTTACTTCTTGACTTTGTTCCACTGTATTGAAAGACATAGACGTGGTACGGAGCTACTTTTGGTCCTCAAATTGTTCATAGAGCTCTACTATGGCTATCCAAAAGGCGTTCTTCTTCAGCAGGCATGTAGTTTCCGAAAACTGCCGGTCACATTTTGGGTGTTGAAAAATTGAAAAAATAAAATTTATCAGATTTGGATGAAATTGATCAAAAACACTGTCTATGGTACCTAGTTTATGTGCTGAAAATATTAGCTCACTATCTTTTCCCACTGGTCGGCTATGGCGGCCCAAACTTGACTTAATCGCTCTTTTGGCCCAAAATCGGCGATTTTTCGAACTTTGAAGAGCCGTATCTCAAAACTGGGTCAGGGATTTGGCTCATTTTTGGCCAGCAGGTTTATTATGATCCTAAAAATGATACATTAAAAAATTGTGTCTGGCTTAGAAGTAATAAGCTCTCTATCTCGAATAAATTTACTTCGCCCTATCCTCAACTGGAGGGGTCAGTGACCTTAAAACTGCAGTTTTAGGAAACTACATGACAGCTGAAGAAGAACGCCTTTTGCATAGCCATGCTAGAGCTCTATGAACAATTTGAGGACCAAAAGTAGCACCGTGCCACGTCTATGTCTTTCAATACAGTGGAACAAAGTCAAGAAGTAAAATTGGCCATTTGGCTGCCATGGCAAAATGGACCTTACTCATTAACCAATCATTAAAACAAGCTAACATTTACTATGCCTACTAATCCCAAGAGTACATAATACATAAGAGTATGACAGCTGGCATACTCTATGTATTATCAGCTTGCACATCCTCTGCACGCTAACGGCTGACCCCCCCCCGCAAATTGGACCCCAGTGACCCCCCCCCGCAAAGTAGTAACCAGTCGAAACGGGGGTACGCTCACTCGCTCTATGCTTGTGTGCTAAAGCTCGAAAACACAAGCACTACGTGCGCGAGTTTTGTGTCTGTTTCAAGCTTTAGAACACATTCATAGCGGCCGAAATTGTTTGAAGTGAAGGGTCCAATTTGCGGGGGGGTCAGCCGTTAGCGTGCAGAGGATGTGTCACGCTTATAATACATAGAGTATGACTGCTGTATGTATGTATTATGTATCTTATGTATTATGTACTCTTGCTAATCCTAATCAACTGGCATAGTAAGAAGAAAATAGATTTTTCGAGGTTGTCCGCTAACAAGGACCTCATATCTGAACTACTCAGAAATCCACTCTTATATATATATATATACATACATATATATAAAGACAAATTAAAATTAAAAATCGGGGTATGTCAGGACACTCGTCTCTGGAATTGGGATATATCAGGACATGGCTATTATCAGGTTAAGTTAAAGAAATGAAAGTTGTACACCACAGTTGTAAGTCCGAAAATAATTAATAATAAGTCTACTTTGTTTAAGAGGTGGCTTAGGCTTAGACGTGTTAAACACGACCCTTTCTAACCCTAAAAATGGACCACTAAGCCTCCATTGAGACCCTCAACAGTGGTGTCCGGATTTCAAGCATCGATCCGGGAATATATATATATATATATACATACACACACACACACACACATATATATATATTATATATTAGTGATGTGCGCCGGAGCTCCGCTACGACGGAGCTCCGGAGCGGAGCTCCGATTTTCGGTGCTCCGGAGCGGGCTTCTGCTCCGGAGCTCCGGGTACCCGGAGCAGCCTTTGGAAGTTTTGAAGGTGCTAAGAAAAATTCGAACGTATGATTTTTCTGTAAACTCCACGATTTCTCCTTGCAGCACGTAACTAAGAATGGCATGAATGTTACATAGTTTATCGTACTTCTGTTTTTAAAAATGTTTCAGTTTTCTCAAGGCTGCGTTCTTGTATATACTTCTCAAGACGGCTTTTTTCTGGAGACAAGTTAAACTTTTTCATTTTCTAAATAAAAGAAAAATTAAATACAACTCTAATATATACATTTAAGAATTAATTCCGTAAAACGTTTAAATTTCGCACTTGTTATTAATTATTCAATTAAATATTACATTTCCGTTAAATCTATTCCATGTAAACTTTCAACATCTGCATCTGTTTTCTTTGCTTTCATCAAACCTGTCTTTTCTAATATATCTTTCAGATTGAAATTCTGATAGCTTAAATTTATATAGTATTTTAATTTGATCATATACATCCTCATGATAAGTTAAATACGTAGTGGGTAAATGAAATCTGGTCCACTTCTGTCAAATTTGCAATATTTCATGCATGAATTTGAAAAGTTTGGTATACATTTGATGAAATTGCTGCAAGAAATATTGAGTATTTCATGTGGAATATGTATAAAATTTAAATTTCCCAAATCTTGAAAAAAGTGAAACTTTTAAATAAACTGCAGTGTAAACTAACATGGGCTTTTATGTAAACACAACACTATGCACAATCAATTAACCCAAAAATTCTGTGAAATATGGTCAAAAGCTGAACTTATTTCAGATCAAAAATACAGCTAACTCATATGCAGCAAAGAAATCAGCATCTAAAAATAAACAGTTAAGCGATAAAAGTATATATACAGTGAGTAGGCATGCTTTTTATTGAATAAACAAGCAGTTTTCAGCTTAAACCAAAATTTTTACAATTTTGCCTCCACTAGCAGTCGGAGCTCCGCGGAGCTCCGGAGCTCCGGTGCTCCGACAGCCCGCTCCGGCCGGAGCTCCGGAGCGGGCAAATTGGTCGGCGCACATCACTAATTATATATATATATATATATATATATATATATATATATATATATATATATATATATATATATATATATATATATATATATATATATATATATATATATATATATATATATATATATATATATATATATATTAGTGATGTGCGCCGATCAATTTGCACCCGCTCAAACTCCGGCCGAAAGCGGAGCCGCTGCTCCGAACTCCGCGGACCCGGCAAGTTGTAGGTACAGTTTAAGCTTGAGAAACTGCTGATTTCAATAAAGCATGCTGCTGCACTGCTGCAGCTGTACTGTCAGCAACTGAACATTTTAAAGATGCTGATTTCGTTGTTGCATATGAGTCAGTTATATTTTGATCTGGTAAGTTCGGCTTTTGACCATATTTCACGAAACAGGTTAGCCAATTGTGCATAGTGTTGTGTTTATAAAAAGCCCATGGTGAAATTTGCACTACAGTTTATTTAAAAGTTTCACTTTTCAAGATTTGGGAAATTTAAATTTTATACATATTCCACATGAAATGCTCAACTCTCTTGCAGCAATTTCATCAAATGTAGCTGCCAAAGTTTTCAAATTCATGCATGCAATATTGCAAATTTTTCGACACCCCACTACGTAGCTTGTCGCGAGGATGTATGATCAAATTAAAATACTGTATAAATTTAAGCTATCGAAATTTCAATCTGAAAAGATATATTAGAAAAGACAGGTTTGATGAAAGCAAGAAAACGAGATGCCGGAATGATGAAAGTTTACATGGAATTAGATATAATGGAAATGTAATAATTTAATTGAATAATTAATTACAAGTGCGAAATTTAAACGTTTACGGAAATGATGCTTAAATGTAAATATTAGAGTTGTATTTAATTTTTCTTTTATTTAGAAAATGAAAAGTTTAACTAGTCTCAACAAATAACTAAACTTGAAGATATAGACGCGACGAGAAAACTTTGAAACATTTTTAAAAACAGAGATTTTTTGACAAACTTTTTATGTAGCGTTCGTTCCATTCTTGACGTGCTATAAGGAAGGAACTCCTGGGTTCACTCCTGACCTGCCCAGGCTCCCGGGGCTCCAGGCTCCCGGAACAGAAAACCGCGCCAGCCGAAATCAGGCTTTTTGCAGAGCTCCGTCGGAGCGGAGCTCCAGCATCACTAATATATATATATATATATATATATATATATATATATATATATATATATATATATATATATATATATATATATATATAGTGAAGGGACTGAAAGTGGGTCACTTTTTAGGGACGTGCAAAGTGAACCACCTATAGCCAATCAGCTTATTTCTGGCTCAACATCCAATTATTTTATAGATGGGCGGGGACTGTTTTCTGGGCTTCCCGCAAATATAAACATAATTTTTTCACGTGATGTAACGGACCTGCTATACTCAGAAACACAGTTCTAGTGATTTACTTTGCAGGGTGGCCCACATTCAGTTTCTATAATATATATATATATATATATATATATATATATATATATATATATATATATATATATATATACATATATATATATGTGTGTGTGTGTGTGTGTATGTATATATATATGTATATATATTCCCGGATCGATGCTTGAAAATCCGGACACCACTGTTGAGTCTCAATGGAGGCTTAGTGGTCCATTTTTAGGGTTAGAAAAGGGTCGTGTTCAAACCTATTCTTGGGAAATGAATATTGTGTTTTCGGACCCACAACTTTAATGATATTACTAACTTTCATTTCTTAATAACTGATAATAGCCATAATACAATTCCAGAAGACGA